>SEYY01018445.1:232500-235000 GCA_009176605.1 Armadillidium nasatum | reverse complement strand
CCGAGAAAAACATTAAAGACCGAGATCGCGAAATAGAAAGCAAAGAAGAAAATACAATTACATCAAGAAGAAGAAATATGAAAGATCGAGAGCACGAAATAAGTAAGTGGAAAAGAAAAACCATTAGATCAAAAAGATGAAAAAGATAAAAGATCAAGAACACGAAATAAGAAAGTGAATGAAAAAAAACCCACTAGATCAAGACGAAGAACATGAAAAAGGATCGAAAACACAAAATAAGAAAGTGAAAAAGGAAAAAACCATTAGATCAAGACGAATAAGTACATGGGAATAGATCGAGAACACGAAATAAGAAAGTAAAGAAGAAAAACATGGAAAAAGATCGAGAACACGAAAAAAGAAAGTAAAAAAGAAAAAACATTAGATCAAGACGAAGAACATGGAAAAGATCGAGATCACGAAATAAAAAAGCAAATAAAACATCATATCAAGGCTAAGAAAAACATGGAAATAGGTCGAGAACACGAAATGGAAAAGTGAAAAAGAAAAAAACACTAGATCAAGACGAAGAAAAACATGGATATATCGATAACACGAAATTGGAAAGTAAAGAAGAAAAACCAATAGATCAAGACGAAGAAAAACATGGAAATATCGAGAATGCGAAATAGGAAAGTGAAGAAGAAAAATCCATTAGTTCAAGACGAAGAAAAACATGGAAAAAGATCAAGAAAAAGAAATAAGAGAGTTAAGAAGAAAAAAAACACTAGATCAAGACGAAAAAGAACATGGAAAAAGGTCGGGAACACGAAATAAGAAAGTGAAGAAGAAAAACACGGAAAAAGATCGATAACACGAAATAAGAAAGTGAAAAGAAAAAAAACATTAGATCAAGACGAAGAAAAACATAAAAAAAGATCGAAAACACGAAATAAGAAAGTGAAGAAGAAAAACATGGAAGAAGATCGAGAACACGAAATAAGAAAGTGAAGAAGAAAAACATTCAAAGAGATCGAGAACATGAAATAAGAAAGTGAAGAAAAAAACATTGAAGAAGATCGAGAACACGAAATAAGAAAGTGAAGGTAAAAAACATGGAAGAAGATCGAGAACAAGAAATAAGAAAGTGAAGATGAAAAACATGGAAGAAGATCGAAAACACGAAATGAGAAAATGAAGAAGAAAAACATGGAAGAAAATCGAGAACAAGAAATAAGAAAGTGAAAAGGAAAAAAAAACTTTAGATCAAGACGAAGAAAAACATGGAAGAAGATCGAGAACACGAAATAAGAAAGTGAATATTATATTCTCTCGTGCAAATGTTCAGGTGAATTTAATTAAAAAAGGAATTGAAGCGCTTCATTTTCCGCTTTTCAGGTCGTCATCAACGAATCAATATGCTAATTTATTGCCCTATTTTTCTATATTATTTTTAGTAGTTTAAACCTTGAAAGAATATTCTTATATAATATTATAGCTTTACTTAAAGTCATATACTATATATATTATATATATATATATATATATATATATATATATATATATATATATATATATATATATATATATATATATATATATATATATATATATATATATATATATTCTTCGCAGGTATGCTGCCTTCAAGGATTACCATCGTCTTTATGTTCCAGAAACTCATGCAACTCATATTTCATCATGAAATAGTTCAAAATCTGTTCTTCGCAATACCCAAAACTCTTTTCTTCGTAGAAAATGCAATAATCTTTCTGGTTCTCTCCCACGCTCTTTCTGACATTTTGCAAAAAATGTCAACTCCAACTTTGCTTCATCATCTTTTCCTCCTCTAGTATCTTCAGACGGTTTAACTGACGTTTTACCTTCTTCTAAAGCTGAACTCTTCTCTCAAACTTTGCCTCTAATTCAATATTAGACGATTCCGGAGCTATTTTCTCCTACTTTATCACCCTCCAACTCATTTATGCTAAAATTAGAATTTCTTCTAAAAACTTTATTCCTGCTCTCTCTGAGCTTAATACTAAGAAAGCGTACGGTCCCGATGGTATTCTTCCTGTGGTTTTCAAAACTTGTGCTTCAGAGCTTGCACCATTCTTAGGTAAACTATTTCGTCTCTGTGTTTCTACTTCTGTCTTCCCATATTGCAGGAAACGTGGGCTCATTCAGCGTATACCGAAGAAGTAGGATCCCTCTCAACACTTCAACATTTCTTTGACCTTCGTTCTCTCTAAAATTTTCGAACCTATCCTTAAAAGGAAGATTTAAAAACATGTCAATTCTTCCAATCTTATCTCTGATTGCCAGTATGGCTTTCGTAAGAAACGCTCTACTGGTGATCTTCTTTCCCCTCTCTCTGACTCTTGGCCTTCCGCTCTTCTGCATTTCGGTGTATCTTTTGCTGTTACGCTGGACATCGAAAGCTTTCGATACAGTCTGGCACAATGCTCTGATTTCTAAACTTCCCTCCTACGGTATCTATCTTTCTCTCTGCGACCTCTCTGATTTCATTTCCGGTCGTTCTATAGCAGCTGTTGTAGAC
>SEYY01018445.1:215000-217500 GCA_009176605.1 Armadillidium nasatum | reverse complement strand
AAGGCTTATAAAGCCTTCCCCTACCTGCAAACAATATCATCGATAAGCACATCTATTTTCCAAACATGTTCGCCAGAAATATTCGCTACAGAACAACTTTTGACACAAATCCCTCTTAACGTTTTATATATATAATATATATATATATATATATATATATATATATATATATATATATATATATATATATATATATATATATATATATATATATATATATATATATATATATATATATATATATATATATATATATATATATATATATATATATATATATATATATATATATATATATATATATATATATATATATATATATATATTATATATATATATATATATATATTTAACAAAGAAAATTACACAATATAAAATAAACTAAAAAAGGAGAGTTTACTGGACCATTTTTTAACCTTCGATTTAAAAAAATAAATAAAAAATAAAAAAATTCTGGAGTCTGATGAGGACGCATTTTCGTCGAAAGTCCTAACTTCTTTTTAGTTTTAATTTTCAGTAAGTGCATATATATATATATATATATATATATATATATATATATATATATATATATATATATATATATATATATATATATATATATATATATATATATATATATATATATATATATATATAAACTTTTGCAAGAGGAATTATATTGCATATTAATTAAATATAATAAATAATAGTTTGTTTTTTTTTTGACCACTGAAACTCTATGAATACATAAAGTATTTGAGTAGTTTTTTATATTTTTTTATTGTTTCGGACAAGTACTTCCACTTCATTTCGTTCAGTTTTTTTTTTTTTTTTTCTGGCAAATTATTTAAATTTTTATTTCAACTTTATTTCTATAATTCCAATTACGAGGCTATGTAATTTTTTTTTAATTTTTTATAATATAATATATATATATATATATATATATATATATATATATATATATATATATATATATATATATATATATATATATATATATAATATATATATATATTATATATATATATATATATATATATATATATATATATATATATATATATTATATATATATATATATATATATAATATATATATATATATATATATATATATATATATATATATATATATATATATATATATATATATATATATATATATATATATATATATATATATATATATATATATATATATATATATATATATATATATATATATAATATATACCTTTTTTTTTTTTTTTTACCTTCTCACCCCCTGACCACCCCACGTTGAGGCGGCCACACTTCGCTAATGAAGCTTCCTGCCGCAGTCGGTCTCGTCCAGAGATCCTTCAAAGAAGTGATGCCCCAGAAGATTTTGGGGCGAGAGTTGGAAGGACAGCGTAATAGAAAGTGCTTCACGGTCTCCGGGGCCATTCCGCATCTAGTACAGGTGGGAGATGCTGTCTGGTTTATTTTGAATTTGTGTTTGTAATGTTGTAGGTTTGGGTGGTGCCCGCATCTCAATCTTGCAAGTGAGGTTTGTGAGTGTCTTGGGAGGTTGTTGAAGTCGGGATTTATTTCGGGAGGGTTTGTGTTAAGGAATGTTGTTTGGAGGTCTGTTTGATCATGTATGAATGTGTTAGTTGAGTGTGTATACGTTTTGTTGAATATGTTTGGTTATTGTAGTTTGGGGGGGAGGGGGGATGTGATTTAGGATTTGTTTGTAGAAGGTAGCCGGTGGATGATGGAGGTTGTTTTAGTCTGTGTTTGGTAGGTTGGAGGTAGAGTTTTTTGGCATGGGTGTGTGGGTAGACGTGTTTTTGCGTAAAATTGGGTGCCTATCATTTCGAGGTGATTCCTTTATGGGTAGTATTCTTGGTTTCGTTATGTAGGTGTTGTTGAGGGGTTGTGCGTGTGCAGCCGGTGATTGTGCGAAGGGCTTTATTTTGCGTTATTTGGAGTGTCGTTAAGTTTTTGTCGGAGAGCAGAGGGTGCCAGACAGGGGAGGCGTAGTTAATGGTGGGGCGTATAAATTGCTTGTAGATAGCAATTGAGGTTTGTATGTTGTTGTTTATGTCTGTGTTGGCCACTGTTTTGAGGATGTTGAGTTTTCTGTTTGCGGCTGAGGTGGTATTTTGAATGTGCTTGGAGAAAGTGAGCGAGTGTCATAATATATATATATATATATATATATATATATATATATATATATATATATAATATATATATATATATATATATATATATATATATATATATATATATATATATATATATATATATATATATATGTTTTTACCCTTATTGAGCAAAATCTTTATTATATACGGGATAGCCAGAAATAGACTCAGTATCAGTTTTTTATTGTTATTTAACTTTTAATGATCTCAATGGTTTTTGAAAAAACAATTACATTATACATTTTCTTAATGTGAAATAAAGTCTGACATTTCGGTTCTATAATTGAACCATTATTGGGTGTTCTGAGGCTCCGTCATGGGTTTTTTACGCCACCCAGTTGCTTT
>SEYY01018445.1:182500-187500 GCA_009176605.1 Armadillidium nasatum | reverse complement strand
TGAAATGTCATCGAACAAAGACATATAAAAGAATATTTTAAAAAGATAATGAGCAGTTAAAGTCCAGGTTCTTAGTGAGGAGTGGCAAGGATACAGAGGAAACTGAAGTACAACAGCACTTTGCGGTTGACTTAAGAAGAGCGGTAGACAGGAGGTGAGAATTTTATATGTTGACACTTTTTACCTATGTAGATTTGGAGAAGGTTATTAATTCAGTAATCGGAGAAAGATTAACAGAGAGTCTAAGTAAGGATTATAGAATGGACCGGAAATAAAGAAGAGCTTACAGTATCATGTATGAGATTTGTGAAATCAATGTGAACAAGGTCTATGAAGAAAGATAATAGTTTGATGTAAAAGCTATATAGTTAAGCAAGTTAATTACGTATCATCATTACTGTTCATTAAATATTCAGATACTGTACTAATGGAGGTAGGAGAAATGATGGTAAACTTTGAATAAAATTTCATGGAGTATGTTGATAACCTGTCGTGCCCGAACTATGATGGGCAGAGGGTAATTTAGAGTTTGACTGCCATTTCAAAAAACAGAAGTGTAGCTGAATTTGGATCAAGAAAAAATTTGGGTTGTGAGTTGAAAAGGAAGAAATACTGAATAACGAATTGAAAGGTAGAAAGAGCAGAATATTGAAAATGGCTTAAGTATCTTGGAGAAGTAATAGAATGAAGAAGGATGGATTGACAGGAAAATTAATTACTATTACTAATAGAATGATACATAGCGAAAGTGCAGTATAAGCATGAAAGATCTACAAATAATGATAAGTGGATGAATGTTGGTAAGTAGAAATGACGGCAAAAGTTCCTAGAGGGGTAAAACCAAGAGAAAGATATAGGAAGAGATGAAATGACTAAATAAAACAGATATGAACGACAAAACCAAGCTTTAATGGAGAAGAAGAAACAGCAAATCAGAGGAAGATAGAAGAACTTATAAATATATATATATATATATAATATATATATATATATATATATATATATATATATATATATATATATATATATATATATATATATATATATATATATATATATATATATATATATATATATAAATATATATAATAATAATATATTATATATATATATATAATATATATATATATATATATATAATATATATATATATATATATATATATATATATATATATATATATATATATATATATATATAGGTTTGTAATGTCAAAAAAAAATTCCGATATATTATTTTAAAGCTTCAAAATTTTAATCACTTAATCTTTCCCTCATCCTCATCCCTTCTTAAAAGAAATAAAATAATATAAATAATAATGAAAATAATGAAAATAATAATAATAATTCTTATAATAATGATAATAAAAATAATAATAATAATTAGATCATTCCAAATAATTAGTATATTTATTGTTATTGTTACTTTAATAATAAAATAATAATAATAATAATAAAAATAATAATAATAATAATAAAAATAATAATAGTAATAAATAACAATAACAATAGTGATAATGTAATTATTATTATTAAAATTATTAGTAGTAATTTAACTTTTATTAATATCATTTCATTATTATTATTTATTATTTAAAAATATACTAAGTAATTATTATTATTATATATTATTATTATTATTATTATTATTATTATTATTATTATTATTATTATTATTATTATTATTATTATTATTATTATATTATTATTATTCATTATTATTATAATTATTATAATTATTATTATTATTATTATTATTATTATTTTTATTATTATTAATATTATTATTTTAATTATTATTCTTTCTTATCAAGTTTCTCTCTTTCTCTTTGTCCCTGTCTCTTTGTCTGTTAGTTTGTCCTTTGTATGTCTGCTTGTGTCTGTCTATTTGTCTGTCTGTTCGTCTGTCTGTCTCTCCGTCAGTCTGTCTGTCTGTCAGTCTATCTTTCCATTCGTTTGTTTGTTTTTTCAAAAAATCCATTTCCAATTATTTTTTGTTTTAACCTCATGACATAAATTTATCAAAATTTTTCTAATAATATGTTACGAATAAATATTTAATTTTTAATTTACTTATTTTTCTTTTATTTTTTATCTCGTTCATCATTTTCATCGGAGCGTGAAAATACTTTCCAATAACTTTCCAATTAAGAATAATTGTTTGGAAAGTAAAAAGTTGAAAGTTTGATAAGACAGTGTTTTCATTGCAAATATAAATCAATCACTCCTAGATGAACTTGATTGACTTATGATATATATATAATTATATATATATATATATATATATATATATATATATATATATATATATATATATAATTATATATATATATATATATATATATATATATATATATATATATATATATATATATATATATATATTATATATATATATATATATATAATATATATATATATATATATATATATATATATATATATATATATATATAATATATATATTAATATGGTAAAGTTTCTTTTTTGAAGCGTGAATTTCAGCTGAACAGGTTAATATACTTAAAAGAAAGTCGAACTATGATTTTTTCATTAAATGTTACTCAAATGATGGAAGCATCGTAGCTTCCCAACATATTTTTTAAGGAAGGGGCAATATTTCTTTGAAATATGTATTTGTAACATTATCTACTTTAAAAATTTGAGAGTTTATATTTAAATGATCTTTATAGCGGCTCAGTTAGCTCATCGGTAGATCACTCGCCATGCAAGCGAGAGTACCAAGGTTTGCGGCCTTATCGGGGCGAGAAATGTGAGCGATTTCCCTTGCATTTACCTCCGAATGACTCAATCGTTATAGCGAGCACATTAGTGAAGTGCTCTTGTCACTGGTGGAAGATAATCTTCAGTATCCGCGATAGGCATGGCCCATCCGACGGTATCCTCCGGTATTCGCTGTCAATCCCGTATTCGAGAATCTTTCTCAAGAGATTCCAATGACAGGACGTAAGTCCTTCCTAGTTGATGGAGATTTTATTTATTTTTTTTAAAAATTAAAACTGACTCAGTTAAATTCCTTAAACTAATATTATTGATCCTGGCAATTATCGATGCATTCGTTATGTATATATATGTATATATATATATATATATTATATATATATATATATATATATATATATATATATATATATTATATATATATATATATATATATATATATATATATATATATATATATATATATATATATATATATATATATATATATATATATATATAATATATATATATATATATATGTATATATATATATATAATATATATATATATATATATATATATATATATATATATATATATATATATATATATATATATATATATATATATATATATATATATGGTTGGGAAAGATGGATACATTTATTCCAAATTCCTAATCCCAAGTTTACATGATTTTTGACTGCTTTGGAATAATATTTCCCAAAATTAATTCAAGTTACTTTCTTTACTTAACCCAGTTTTGGAGACAGTCAGATTATTTATCATAATTTTCATCCAATCACCCCTTATCCTAATTTTTAAAATTTTTTCATTTTGGGATTTTGGGATTTTGGGATTTTGGGATTTTGGGATTTTGGAATTTTAAGACTGGTATTTTGGGATTTTGAGATTTTTGGATTTTCTGATTTTTTGATTTTTGATTTCTGTTTTTAAAGATTTTTGGATTTGGGAATTTTGGAATTTTAAGATTTTGGTATTTTGGGATTTTGAGATTTTTTGGATTTTCTGATTTTTTTAATTTTTTTATTTTTTTATTTTTTTATTTTGAGATTTTGAGATTTCGAGATTTTGAGATTTTGAGATTTTGGGATTTTAGGGATTTCTGACCATCAAATAGTTCTAATTAATTTTATCCTCTAAATCTAATTTTTCAGACAGTCGAATCATTTATCCCAATTTTTGCTGGATTTCCTCATAAATCAAATTTTGGTGATTTAGGACTTTCTGTCTAAATCAACAAGTTGACATAATTTTCTTAATCGATTTTTTGGGAGCTTCCAATGTCAATATACTTATATATATATATATATATATATATATATATATATATATATATATATATATATATATATATATATATATATATATATATATATATATATATATATATATATATATATATATATATATTATATATATTATATATATATATATATATATATATTATATATATATATATATATATATATATATATATATATATATATATATATATATATATATATATATATATATAATATCATAAATCAAGCCAATAAAAAGGACTAAATGATTCGTGTCTACTTATTTCCACAATTTTGAATTATTGTTTTTTATTGATCTACTATATATATACTTATATATATAATATATATATATATATATATATATATATATATATATATATATATATATATATATATATATATATTTATTTATTTATTTGCCTTGGAAGAACTAACCCTTGATCATACTCGTATCTCTTTTTGGTGCAAAGAAAGATGATTATTTTCAATGCTTCAAAACCTCATTATATTTTTTTACACAACTACAAAGTTATCGAAAACACACAACTTAAACCTTCTTGAGGCGCATGATGAATTAAGGGAGTTCTATTTTTAAATAAATAAAATCTGGCTCTATGGGAGTGCTTAATTATTAATGAAATGTAAAGTATAACCAAGGGACAGAAACTGATGTGTTAAAAAAAAAGCGATCTCTTCATTAATATAAGATTAATCTGTGATTAGAAAAGTTCTTTAAAAAAAAGCTAAAAAGAATGTTTTGTTTTATTTGTTCAGAGAGATCTGAGAAAGCTTGTAGGAGTTGATTGCCTGAGGTCGGTTTTCTGTATACTTTAAATTGTAAATTCTCTTGGTTTTGTATTCTTAATACATTTAGAAAGGCAATACTATTATTATTCTGTGTTTCAATAGTAAATTCAATTGAAGGAGCTAACTTTTTATTTAATATCTCCTCCATGGGCAATTTGAG
>SEYY01018445.1:160000-165000 GCA_009176605.1 Armadillidium nasatum | reverse complement strand
GGGCTTGATTGAACTGTGATTGGCTGAACCTGAAATGATCTCCATTTTATATAAATATTTATTTCCAGCTTAATAGGAACGAACTTCTGTTGACGACTGTACAAAAGGAAATCACATTTGAGAAAGCTCATGAACAACAGCCATGTAGACAATCTCAAAGGACCTTCCCGACCTCTCCCGGATGTGGGTCAGCGGGTCAGTTACTATCCCGAAAGACCTGCAGAAAAATACGAAAGTTTTTAGGGATAAGTGACCAGCTGACCCACATCCGGGCGAAGTCGGTGAGGTCCTTTGAGATTTTGAGATTGTCTACATGGCGCTGGTTCATGAGCTTTCTCAAATGTGATTTCCTTTTGAACCTTCGTGGTGTGGTGGTTAGCACTTTGATTTACCATCGTAAAGGTCAGGGTTCGAATCCCTAATAGCATATTAGAAATTTTAAAATTCCACTCTACGGGTTATGTGGTTTCATACTATATATATATATATATATATATATATATATATATATATATATATATATATATATATATATATATATATATATATATATATATATATATATATATATATATATATATATATATATATATATATATATATATATATATATATTATATATATATACAATACTTATAAAATTTCAGATTTTCATTTGTGGAATAAAATATCTGTAGTCTTTGCAGGTAAAGCGATTTCTTTTAAAGCTTTTAATAACTCCTTTTGGAAAATAAGAATCGATGACGGGAAAAAACACTCTTTCCTTTCTTACATACAAATTACTTTGCCTCTCTCTCCTCTCCCTCTTCCATCCTCTCACTCTTCTTACTCCTCTCACTCCTCTCACCCTTCCATCCTCTTTTCTGAATTACGAGTCTTGACTTCAAAATTTATTATCACAAAAAAAAATTCCACACGTTAAATTTTCTTTTTTTTTTCTCATTTATATTTTTCCTTTTTTTTTCTTTTCTTTCTTATGTATTCTTATTTTTTCTTACTTCTCTCATTTTTATCTTTTTTTTTTTATTTTCTCTTATTTTCATTCTCAACATCCTTTATTCTTTTATATCTTTCTCTTCTTAAAATTCCTCAACATATATTTATTCATCTTGTTTTCTCTTTTCATCTCTCTCTTTCACTCTTTTTCTCTTTCTTTATCTCTTACTCTTCAATTCTTGATCCTTTTCTCTTTCATGTTTCCCTTTTCACTCTCTCTCTCTCTCTCTCTCTCTCTCTTTCTCAACCTCCTACTTTATCTATTTCTTTAAATTAAAATTTTTCTTTTATATATTTAGAACTTTATTTATTTTCTAATTTTATGACATCCTTAAAGTTTAATCGTCTGTTGCTCAACTTTATACTATGATGTATTATTATATTATATTATATATTATATTTTATTAATTTATATTATATTATATTATATTATATATTATATTTTATTAATTTATATTATATTTTATTATATTTTATATTTTATTAATTTATATTACATTATATAAAACTATTTTATTTCCTTATTTAGCATAATATTAAATTATATTATATATCGATTTATATTATATTATTATATATTGTATTTTAATATTGTCTTAATAAAGAAGAAAAATTTATTTTTGTTGTTTTGCTGTTATTTTAGTTATTGTTTCATCTAATATTAATTTAATTTTAATATTATATTATTAAATTTTGTTATTTTTCAAATATTTTGCTTCGTTTAAAATTTATTAACAAACTTTTTTTTTAAATTGTCATAATCATTTATTTGGTGTCATTCATTCGTCTTGGATTTAAATTTTTTTTTTTTTTTTTTTTTAACAATTTCATTATTTTTAAGTCCACTTTTTTTTATATTTATTTATTTTCTATTCTACTTCATCTTTTTTTCGTCTTCCAAATAATCAATCATCTTTCCCCATCGATGTATGGAATTACCCTAAATGAAGACAGACCTCCTTATATGTTTTAGGGAGGGGAAGAAGAAGAGGGAAGGGAGGGAGGGAGGGGAGGGAGGGGAGGGGGAGGGGAGGAGGGGAGATTGTTCAACACAAGTATTGTAGAGAGGCGCCTTTGATTTATCTTCTTCGGGTCAAAAATGCTTCCTCGTCTTCTTCGTCGATTCAAAATGGTCTTCGATTAGGAATGATTAAGTGGAAGAGTTAGTAATGTATGGCTGCTTACTTTTCATTAATTATTATTATTACTACTATTACTATTATTATAATAACTATTATAATTATTATTATTACTACTACTATTAATACAATATATATTATTATAACTATTATGATTATTATTACTACTTCTACTATTATTATAATATATATTATTATAACTATTATAATTATCATCATTATTAGTAGTAGTAGTAGAACAATGCAAAAATTGTCCTAACGAATCGTTGGGAAAAGTGGCAAAAATGTTTCAGTAAAATTTTCAATTCATAAATGACACGTCATGCATAAGGAAGTCTCTTCACCAATTTATTTTCTAATAATTGAAAAAAAAAATTGTGACATTTTTACCACTTGTCCCAACGATTCGTTAGGACAGTTTCTGCAGTGTAGCAACAGAATTAGTAACAGTAGTAGGAGCAGTACTGGCATTAATATTAATAAATATGGTAACAATGATTATCACTTATTATTTGTACTTACATGGGAAGAGAAGTAGCAGAGTAATAGTTGAGTAATAATAGTAATAGTAGTGTAATAATATAGTAATAGAGTAATAGTAGAGTAGTTGATATCATTTTGATTATTTCAAATAAAATTGTTTAATATTATAGGAATAATGCTGATATTATTATTATTATTATTCAAAATAGTATTAATAGTAGATGTAACAACATTTACATTTCCAATTGATAAAATAATATTTAATATTATTGTCAAATTATAATAATTTTAATTGTCACTATTGGTATTAATAAAAAAATTATTAGTAGTAATAGTAAAAAGTAGTAGTAGTAATAACAGGAAATAGTAGTGTTAGTATTAATATTATAATCACAATTATATCCATGACGATAAATATTTATTTTATTACAATAATTAGCATTATTATCACTAATTAAATTATTATTATCATCATAATTTTTATTGATGTTAATATTATTCTTGCTGTTATTATTATTATTATTATTATTATTATTATTATTATTATTATTATTATTATTATTACTATTAATATAATAATAATTATCAGTATAATAACTAATACATTAATTTTCTTATTATTATTATTGTTATTATTATTATTATCATTATTCTTACAAATATTACAATAAATATTATTACAATTATAATCACATTTATGAATGCAATTATTATTGTGGTTATTATTTTTATTATTATTACTATTATTATTATTATTATTATTATTATTATTATTATTATTATTATTATTATTATTATTATTATTATATTAGTATTATTTCTTGTTATAATAATCACAAAACTAATAATAATGATTATCATTTTTATTAATAATAAAAATAATATTATATATATTATTATTATTACTATTTTTATTAATATTAATTAATATTATTATTAGAAACACTAATTGAATCAGGAGTAATATCCTTTCACATCAGATAATTAACAAAGTTTTTGAAGGGATCTAATCTCATTTTCCGGAACATATTTCCACACAATTATACATACATTCATACTTTTACACACATACGCACACACATGCTCACAGACATTTAAGTTCACGCTTATATATTTATATATATATATATATATATATATATATATATATATATATATATATATATATATATATATATATATATATATATATATATATATATATATATATATATATATATATATATATATATATATATATATATATATATATATATATATATATATATATATATATATATATATATATATATATTAATTCATTAGCCACTATTATCGTGGAATTAATATGTATAATACATATAACTGCTCGGGGACTCGAACCTGGGCCAAAAAAATGGAAGTCCTTTGTGCTAACCGAATAGTTTCCTTTTGAACCATCGGTGGTATAGCGGTTAGCACAACGGACTTCCATCTTTTGGGCCCAGGTTCGAATCCCCGAGCAGTTATATGTATTATATATATATATATATATAATATATATATATATATATATATATATATATATATATATATATATATGTAACAATATTTTTAAATGAATTTTATTTTAGTTTTTTTTAAAGATTTTTTTTTTTTTTTTTTTTTTTTTTTTTTTTTTTTTTTTTTTTTTTTTTTTTTTTTTATTTTATTTTTCTCTTTATTTATGCAATAAATTTTAATCTGATATATATTATATATTATATATATATATATATATATATATATATATATATATATATATATATATATATATATATATATATATATATATATATAATATATATTATATATATATATATATGTATTTATGCTGCTAGATTATTTAATAATAGTATAATTATTTTTATATAAAATGCTGTAAATAAATAAAAAAATATTCAATGTATAGTACATAGACTGTATTTAATAGAAGCCAATAACCAATCAGTGCAGATCATTTTCATTTAAAACTAACGACACCTACCCAGGATCATGATCATTGGGTACAAGAAGTGTGGTATAAGAAGACAGCTTTGTGCAAAATAGAGTTTTAGGGGGAAGGACGACCTTCCTTTTTCTTGGCGAGTCGAACGAAATAATGTATCTTTTAATTACCTACTCAATTTATTATTTTTTATAAAAGAATACCAGAAAAAAAGGAGTGTTACTGTGCCTTGTATTAATTAGCAATTAGAGGAGTAAAGTTGATTGATTGATTGATTGATTGATTGATTGATTGATTGATTGATTAATTGTTGAGAATGTTAACGATATGTTTCTTTTTATTAGAATTAGGAAATGGAGTCATATAAAGAAATAAAGTTTTTTAGTAACTAACCTTCCTAAACTAGCACGTTTTGATCCATTTTTATATAACTATAT
>SEYY01018445.1:135000-137500 GCA_009176605.1 Armadillidium nasatum | reverse complement strand
TTGCGCGATCGGTGCTTGGGTTCCTAAACTCTCTGAAGGTGTATATGAACGTTAATTAAGAAGATAATCTTCCAAATGGGAATCTTCCTCAAGTTTTAAGAGTGTGCTTCTAAGTAAACGACGTCATACGTTCAAATATTATATCAATATCTCATAGGCAACATTCATTTAGATTTGAAAGTTCATAAAAAATAAACAAAATAAAACAAAAAAACGAAAAAAACCTTCCTGATTCTTCTAACAATCTGCCTTTGAATTTTGTCAATGATTTTTAAAACCATTCTCAACTATATCAATTCTTAAATCATCTAGAATTCCATTTCACTCTTTTTTGATCAACAGAATAGCTTTCAACTCTCAATTGCAACTGGTGATGTTCTTTGCTATCTCACAAACTTATGATCTTCTACAATATGGACTATGGGGAACTTTGTGTGGTGGCGTTTGACATATCCAAGGATTTTGACAATAGCAAGGACTGTTACTTTCCAGATCTATTTTGCGAAATTTGTGAGTAGAAATTAATTGTATTGCTTTTTTCATGACACTTGTATCTGTAAGGAGTGAAAATTATTCTTAAAAAAAAAATAATTAAATAAAATAAAATAACTTATTGCTATTCCAAAAACAACTTTTTATATCTTAACTAATCCATTTTCTCAGTGTTGATCTTCAGTTTATAAGAAAAACAGACAATTTTTCTTTTTCCTTATATTTTTTTTTCCTTTTTAATTTTTTTTTTTTTTTTGGTGTGTTTACTTAGAGAATCAAAGACTCTTGGCCTGATTCAAAGAAAGTGAAAATGTATTTTCTTTGTTATTTATACTTTCGTAAAAAAATTGGGATATGAAAAATGAATTCGTAGTAAGGCACACACACACAAACTCAAACACACAGACCATATACACAAACATATATATATATATATATATATATATATATATATATATATATATATATATATATATATATATATATATATATATATATATATATATATATATATATATATATATATATATATATATATATATATATATATATATATATATATATATATATATATATATATATATATATATATATATATATATATATATATATATATATATATATATATATATATATATATATATATATATATATATATATATATATATATATATATATATATATATATATATATATATATATATATATATATATATATATATATATATATATATATATATATATATATATATATATATATATATATATATATATATATATATATATATATATATATATATAAGTAATCACAACCTCCTACAGTGAAAATAACTTAATAGCAGAATTACTAAATATACTTTTTTCAAATGACATGTTTCGAACAAACGTACTGATTAACCTCAAGTCCTTAAAGGAACCCCTGGGGTCCGCGAAATAACCCTAATTTGTGGCGTCCTTAAAATTATCAAGGGGGAGATCCCTGAAACTCAAGGGATATTATGACAAGGGGAGTCTTGAACATAATTACTTTGCTAATAATTAAGTTAAAAGGTGTTGAAAGTAGTATTTTATTATTATTATTATTATTTCCGTTATTATTATTATTATTATTTCCATTATTATTATTATTAGTATTGTTAATTGTTGTTATTACTACCATTATAATTATTTAAAATTATGATATTACTTTTATTATCATTGCCATCCTTATTACTTTAATCAGTTCCATTTTATTTTTATTATTATTATTATTATTATTATTATTATTATTATTATTATTATTATTATTATTATTATTATTATTATTATTATTATTATTATTATTATTATTATTATTATTAGAGATGTAAGTATAAGGTTTGCATTAAATACGAAAATACTTTTACGTATTTTGTATCTTAGTTTGTTAATTTACTTTTTTTAAATTATTCCAATTTATTTTAAGTGTTATTGTGTATTTGTATTAAATTTAATATCAGCACAAAGTATTATTATTATTATTAAAGATGTAAGTATAAGGTTTGCATTAAATACGAAAATACTTTTACGTATTTTGTATCTTAGTTTGTTAATTTACTTTTTTTAAATTATTCCAATTTATTTTAAGTGTTATTGTGTATTTGTATTAAATTTAATATCAGCACAAAGTATTTAGTTTAAAATACATTTTTAAGGAAATGTATTAAAAACGTATATATATATTTATATATATATATATATATATATATATATATATATATATATTATGTATATATATATATATATATATATATATATATATATATATATATATATATATATATATATATATATATGTAAATCCTTGCAGTTCAAATTACTTTGGATTTATTAATACATTTTTGCAGCTAGTATTTGTTTCAAAATAACGAGCCTTTGTATCTAAATTTGAATAAGCATTATTTTTATAACACGATAACGTAATAATGTATCTAATGTATCTGTGTTTTAATTTAATCTATGACATTTGTATTTTGAAATACTGATAGTG
>SEYY01018445.1:127500-130000 GCA_009176605.1 Armadillidium nasatum | reverse complement strand
TATTTCAGACACGATTCGTGCGAGGTTTGATATGCTAATATTTTATAATACACCCGTCCATTTAACTCTATAGATCTTATTGTTTGTTTAACAAAACGTCTCCCTCTCATCATTTTTCTTAGTCACCGCTCGATTCTCCCGGCGGTGAAACCCTTCACAACGGACCGTGAGTAATTGCCGTTTCACATTTCGTGTTCCGTCTGCGTAAATGGGGAGGAAGAAGAATGCTTGCAGAGAGAGAGAGAGAGAGAGAGAGAGAGAGAGAGAGAGAGAGAGAGAGAGAGAGAGAGAGAGAGGAAAATTTTTTTTGTGTGTGTGTGTATAAAAAGAGAAAGAGACTTATTAAGTAGGTAGCTCATTAAGTTGTTAAATGCTTGAAATTTATAATATATAAATATATAATATATATATATATATATATATATATATATATATATATATATATATATATATATATATATATATATATATATATATATATATATATATATATATATATATATATATATATATATATATTATATATATATATATATATATATATATATATATATATATATATATATATATATATATATATATATATATATATATATATATATATATATATATATATATATATATATATATATATATATATATATATATATATATATATATATATATATATATATATATATATATATATATATATATATATATATATATATATATACCCAAAGGCACTACCAGTAGTTAATTGAATACTAAAAGGAGAGCAATTCTAAAAAAGCAATTTTATAAATATTAAACTAAGAAGAGAAGAACGAGTGTCGACATGTTACACGATGCATCAGTTGCAAAAGTTTCTCCTTTTTAATTAAATATTCTTTGAAAACATGCTTTTTTATTGGAGAGAGGAGAGGACACGCACGTTTGGGAACAGCTATTACTATACATATATATATATATATATATATATATATATATATATATATATATATATATATATATATATATATATATATATATATATATATATATATATTTCTATAGTTTATCTTCGAATCAATTTTACTTATCTAGTTCTTTAAAATAATTTCAATTTGTTAAGGTATTTACTAAACTTTATAAATATTAGATTGCTATTTATTTCCATAGACGTGACTATATATATATATATATATATATATATATATATATATATATATATATATATATATATATATATATATATATATATATATATATATATATATATATATATATATATATATATATATATATATATATATATATATATATATATATATATATATATATATATATATATATATATATATATATATATATATATATATATATATATATATATATATATATATTATATTATATATATATATATTATATATATATATATATATATATATATATATATATATATATATATATATATATATATATATATATATATATATATATATATATATATATATATATATATATATATATATATATATATATATATATATATATATATATATATATATATATATATAACGTTTTGAGATATTAAAAACTCAACTCATTTGATCAGTCTTTAAACTGTTGGGGTTCAATACTCAAATTCCCCAAAGAGTAGATAAAAAATATCAGATCTTGAATTTCTGACAGAGAGTCACACCCCAATATTCCAATAGAGATAAGAATCATCAAATCTTTAATTTAAAAGAGGTGGTAAATTTCTTCACGAAAAAATAAAAAAAATTTCCATTTTCCAAATGATTTTAAAATATTACCAAAGCACTTCAATATTTCAAAATACTAAAAAAATAAAATTCAATATTCCAAAATATTAAAAAAAAATCTTAAATTTTCCAAAATATTGCAAAAATTCGTCAATATTCCAAAATATTACACAAATTCTTCAATTTACCAAAATATTACAAATATTCTTCAATATTCGAAAATATCACAAAAAATTCTTCAATAGTCGAAAATATTAGGAAATTACTTCAATATTCCAAAATATTACAAATATTCTTCAATATTCCAAAATACTCCAAAAAAATTTCCATATTCAAAAATATTACAAAAATTCTTCAATTTTCCAAAAATATTCCAAAGATTCTTCAATATTACCAAATATTACAAAACTATTTCAATATTCCAAATTATTACAAAAATGCTTCAATATTCCAAAATACTCCAAAGATTCTTCTATATTCCAAAATATTACAAAAATTCTTAAATTTTCCTAAAATATTCCCAAAATTCTTCAATAATTCAAAATATTACAAAATTACTTCAATAATCCAAAATATTACAAAAATTCTTCCATATTCCAAAATATTTAAAAAATTCTTCAATAATGTAAAATATTACAAAAATTCTTCAATTTTCAAAAATACTCCAAAAAATTTTCAATACTCCAAAATATTACAGAAATTCTTCAATGCTTCAAAATACTCCAAAACTTCTTCAATATTCCAAAATATTAAAAAATTCTTAGTATTTCAAA
>SEYY01018445.1:115000-122500 GCA_009176605.1 Armadillidium nasatum | reverse complement strand
GAGAGAGAGAGAGAGAGAGAGAGAGAATGCTGTAAGTCACAATCTTTATGGATAAAAATTTCATATATAAAAAGATCTTCCATTTAAAAAATGGCCTATGCATTAATTTCTCGTTAAAAAGAAAACGGGATTCCATTATGTTAAATAAACATTAATTGAATACGGAGCAAAAAAAGGAGGACTAAATTTAAAACGTTAAGAAAACCTAAATGGAAAAATCGTTTTTTTACTTTCTTTCGCAGATACTTTATGTAAAATAGTGTAATAGGTTATTAGATGTTATTTCTTATATATATATATATATATATATATATATATATATATATATATATATATATATATATATATATATATATAATATATATATATATATATATATATATATATATATATATATATTGAAATGAAACACGACCCCTCAAACTTATATCAGGTGATATAAGAAAAACGAGCGTGATTGGTAGATTCAAAAGGGATGAGTGCAGATGAGAGAGGCAGACATGAGAGTTAGTGAGGCCATGACAACGTGCCTAGGAAAGTGTATTGAAACACCGCTATCCAAAAGAAAGCAAAAGGCTTGTTAAAAAGGGAATGAAGCGGGTTTGAAGTGCTTTAGATTCACTACTTATGTAGTGAATACTCATAAACTGTAGAATTTACGATTATTAACCTTGCCTAAGTCCTGTGTAGTGAAGATAGATTATTAATTAAAGTGATGAGCAATTGACTGTGCTGTACTATTAGGCTTAAGAAATAAACATAATAAGTGAGCAAAGCTATTCTTAACCCTATACTTCTTAATATACCTTGCAATTGCTATATATATATAATATATATATATATATATATATATATATATATATATATATATATATATATATATATATATATATATATATATATATATATATATATATATTATATATATATATATATATATATATATATATATTTGAAAGTTGATATGTCCTTGTACGGAGTACGCATGAAACATCTGGGGTGATTTCACTCATATAGATCTACTTTATAGATGTATTCTAGATCTGTATGTCTTATTGCTAAACTCTTATGAAGTAAGAGATAATAAAAGATAATAAAGAGATAATAAAGAAATAATAAAGAGATAATAAAGAGATAAAAAAGAGATAAGAAAGATATAATAAAGAAATAATAAAGAGATAATAAAGAGATAATAAAGAAATAATAAAGAGATATGATAAAGAAATAATAAAGAGATAATCTTTTACGAAACAGACAATGTAGCCCATTAAAAAACGGGCAAATTTAATCTGTTCTTTTTTACACTTAATGAAACGGACAAATTCATCCGAAAAAAGACAGATATTCTCTTGCAAAACAGAAAATTTTTGTAGAAATAAACCGATAATCTCAAAAGGGACAAACACAGAGATTTTCCGTTTATGGAACAGACAGACAGATATATGTGATCTTAAATCAGTCATTTTTTTTACTGAAATTGACAGTTCCTATCAAATTAAATTCCCTTATATGATACCACCTATTAACTTCTTAATAAACAGACATACCATCTCTCTGCCTGTTTCAATAATAATAATAATAATAATAATAATAATAATAATAATAATAATAATAATAATAATAATAATAATAATAATAATAATAATAATAATAATAATAATAATAATAATAATAATAATAATAATAATAATTTTTCACATCCTGTAATGGAAATTAATCAATTCATATGAAGCAGACAGATGCGACGTTGATTTTCAGTTATCAGGCAGACAGATAGGACAAAAGGTACAGACAGACACGCTCTAATAAAACAGTAGATTTTTACAGATAAGACAGACATCCTCTTTAGAAACAGATAGATCTTTGATAAGTAGATAAATCAGCTTTAAAGAAACAGAGAGATTCCTAATAAACCAACAAACACCATCTCCCGAAACAGACAGATTCTTGTGAAACAGACAACTTCTCTTTAATGAAACATACCAATAAGCTCTAAAGAAAGTGGTAGATCCTTGTAAAAAGACAAATAAGCACTAAAGCACTAAAAACAGACAGTCTTGAGGAACAGACAAATAAGCCTTAAGAAACAGACATCCTAGCGAGAAAAATAAGCTCTAAAAAGATATACATTCTTTCGAAACAGACAAATAAACTTTAAAAAGATAAACCAGAAACAGAAAAAGAAGCCTTCAACAAAAAGACATTCTTTCAAAAAAAGACAGACATGCCATAAAGAAACAACAAATAAGCCTTAAAGAAACAAACATATTCTTGTTGAACAGAAAAATAAGCCCTAAGGAAATAAATAAATTCTCATGAAACAGAAAACATAAACACTAAAGTAACAGACAGATTCTTGAGAAACGGACAAATCAGCCCAAAAGAAACACAAATTCCTTCCAAACAGACATGTAGGTTCTAACGAAGGAGAATAAAATTCACAGTCCGAGGGTAGTTCATTTATGGCACATAAACTCTAATGAGAAGACAGACTCCTGCTAAGCAGGCAGATATGCTCTAAAGAAACAGACAAATAGTCTCTAAACAAACATTGAATCTTGCTGAAAAGATATATAAACTCTAAAGAGCAGGCAGATATGCTCTAAAGAAACAGAAAAATAGCCTCTAAATAAACATATATTCTTACTGAACAGACATTTAACTCTAAAGAGAAGACAGACCCTTGAGAAACAGACAGATATGATCTATAGAAACAGACAGATAATATCTTTAAAACAAAACCAAAACAGACAAATTATTTTTCTCTCATAGTTATTTATTCTCGTCAGGTCCTTCGGCTTCTTTGAATCATTTAACACGATTTTCCACCTCAAATGTCAATGAATATATATATATATATGTGCGTGAATGTGCGTGTGCATGGGAGCATAGTGTGTACGTGCGAGTGTGTACGTGTGACTGTGTGCGTGCGAGTGTGAGCGTGTGAATGTGTTTGTGTGGAAGAGAGAAAGAGAATTGGTGAACTTAGTATGATTTGTTTTTCTCATTTGGCTGACTTTCATTATCACTCCTTCTGATAGCGTAGCAGCTCACATACACACACACAAGTGTAAAACATACACTCGTACACACACACACAAATACACACAAGCATAAACTCTATTAAGTCAATTTTTTTATTTTACTTTCTTTTCATTTTTCTCATTTTTTTTTATTTTTTTATTTTTTTTATTTTTATATTTTTTTTTTTTTTTGGGGGGGGGGGAATTTTAATGAGGAAAATAATTATATTTGGGAGTCAGATCCAAATCTTTCCAAGTCATTTACTTACAGTTCCTGTAAATTTCAATCTTTTACTTTTAATTTTTGATATTGCTTCTATCTTTACTGCTACAACTACTCCTACCACTATTATTACATGTAAATATGATAGTAATAGGAATAATAATAAAAAGAGTAATAACACAATTAATTGTAATAATAATAAAAATAAAAATATAATTTAATAAAAAATAATAATAATAATAATAATAATAATAATAATAATAATAATAATAATAATAATAATAATAATAATAGTAATAATAATAATAATAATTCAATTCTCAAATTTATTCGGAGATTGTACATTTACAGGTTTTCAATTTTACAGTAGGTCCTATACTACTAAATTCGATAATAATAATAATAATAATAATAATAATAATAATAATAATAATAATAATAATAATAATAATAATAATAATAATAATAATAATAATAATAATAATAATAATAATAACAATAACAATAATAATAATAATAATGATAATAATAATAATAATAATAATAATAATAATAATAATAACAATAATAATAATAATAATAATAATAATAATAATAATAATAATGATAATAATATTAATAAAAATAATAATATTGTGACTGTCAAGTTCTCGGAAAAGGGACTGCTATCGGAAAACACTGTTGTTTCCTTTGAGCCCCAATCTTTAATACACATATAATATTTAACTTCATTTAAAAATATGAAAACTTATAATGAGCTCCTAATTAAGTAACAAAACACTAGAAATATTAAAATGGTACTTATTATGCTAGTAACAATAGCAGGAACTTTAATTACGATACTATTTACTGCAATAATAATATTACTAATAATAACAATAATAACAACCACACTTATAATAGTAATAATGATAATAATAATAATAATAATAATAATAATAATAATAATAATAATAATAATAATAATAATAATAATAATTTTTTTTTTTTTTTAAATTTTTTTATAATATAATAATAATTATTATTATTATTACATCACTATTTTTCTAATAATAATAACAATAATAATAATAATAATAATAATAATAATAATAATAATAATAATAATGCAATAAATAATTCAGTTGACCGAATGATTCATTTTTGGTTACTTTTTTGTCAGTGATACATTTTAAAGAGTCATGCAATTCACAAATTTATTTATCTTTGTTTAAATAATATATATATATATATATATATATATATATATATATATATATATATATATATATATATATATATATATATATAAATATTAAATGAATTTTCTTTAATACTGCAGACTATTGGTGACTTTGGTTTGAATATTTGTACTGGTAATCTCAATTTGTCCCAGTAATCTCAATTTTATTCGTAGAAAACCTTCTCTCTTCCCTGCATGTAAAGTATGAATATTGGAAACAATATATGCGATATATATATATATATATATATATATATATATATATATATATATATATATATATATATATATATATATATATATATATATATATATATATATATATATATATATATATATATATATATATATATATATATATATATATATATATATATATATATATATATATATATATATATATATATATATATATATATATATATATATATATATATAATATATATATATATATATATATATATATATATATATATATATATATATATATATATATATATATATATATATATATATATATATATATATATATATATTATATATATATATATATATATATATATATATATATATATATATATATATATATATATATATATATATATATATATATATATATATATATATATATTATATATATATATATTATATATATATATATATATATATATATATATATATATATATATATATATATATATATATATATATATATATATATATATATATTATATATATATATATATATATATATATATATATATAATATATATATATATATATATATATATATATATATATATATATATATATATATATATATATATATATATATATATATATATATATATATATATATATATATATATATATATATATATATATATATATATATAATATATATATATATATATATATATATATATATATATATATATATATATATATATATATATATATATATATTCACATCCAAAGATTTCGCTTTATATTTTAGGAATTCGTCTTCCTACTAATTTTTTTAAGGGAAAATAAAGGGGGGTTTCACCCAAAATAATCTCCCACTCACTTATTATAATTTCCGACCCCAATGTTAACAAAAAATAAAAAAAAAATAAAAAAATAAAAGTAAAAAAAAATAAAAAATAAAAATCTTTCAACTTTTAAGGAACTCACTTTCTTCACTGCTATCCTATCCCATCCCCCCTCACCCCGCTTTAAATCTCAACTTGCCTTAATACACCACCAATCTCCCCCCCTCACCCTCTGTTACTAATTTTGGTTTTTCTGTTTTCTTTTCTGTTTTTTTTTATTTTTTTTATTTTTTTTTTTATTTTTTTATTATTATTTTTTTTTTTTTTTTTTTTACCTTTTAAAGTTTTAAAGTCCAAAGTAAATTCATATTTTTGGTCCGTACTTCATTTTTTGACACTTCAAATCCCTTTTTATGAGCCTCTTGCATTAAAAGGAGGAAATAGTATATATATATATATATATATATATATATATATATATATATATATATATATATATATATAATATATATATATATATATATATATATATATATATATATATATATATATAATAAATTATGAACCCTTATAAAACACAGATCATTTAATTTCTGTAATTAACTTGCTATTACATTAATAATCTGTTTGTTGCAGTAATTTCAATAAAATATTTAACAATTATAATAAATAAAATTGGCAACCCCAAATTCCTTGAATTTGATTTTAAACTGAGCGATTCTGAACCTCATATTTAATAAATTATTAATATTACTGTTATTAATATTAATATTATCAATATTTCTAAGGGACACTGAACCGTATATTTAATAAAATATTAATATTACTGTTTATTAATATTAATATTATTAATATTACTAAGTGACTCTGAACCTTATATTTAATAAATTATTAATATTACTGTTATTAATATTAATAATATTAATATTACTAAGTGACACCGAGCCTTATATTTAATACATTTTTAATATTACTGTTATTAATATTAATATTATTAATTAATACTAAGTAACGTAGAACCTTATATTTTATAAAATATTAATATTACTGTTATTAATAATAACATTATTAATATTACTAAGCGACTCTGAACATTACATTTAATAAATTATAAATATTATAATTATAAATATTAATATTATTATTATTACTAACTGACCCCAAACCTTATATTTACAAAATTATTAATATTACAATTATTTCTATTACTACAGCTACTCTTACCATTATTGTCACATCTAAATATGATAGTAATAGTAAAAATAATATAAATAATAATAACTTTATTAATAATAATAATAATAATAATAATAATAATAATAATAATAATAATAATAATAATAATAATAATAATAATAATAATATAATAATAATAATAATAATAATAATAATAATAATAATAATAATAATAATAATAATAATAATAATAAAAATTTCAGATAAATATCGGTATTAGATACCTAATAAGTGTGGGAAGATAGACAACTGATATTATCGGACTAAAAAATTCAGTGCTTTCTTAATCAATGAGTTTTAAAATCTTTTAAACTCATGAAAACTGAGTTTTAATTTTTTAAACTCGGAGTCAATGAGTTTCATCTCTAAATCAATGAGTTTCAATATATTTTAAGCTCTTGAAAACTGAGTTTTAATTTTTTTTATAAACTCTTAGAAAATGAGTTTCAATCTCTTATTAATTTTCTAGTCAATGAGTTTAATCCTTTCTAAACTATTTTGAACTATTAATTAAAGGACTTTAATCTCTTTTGAAATCTTAATGAATGAATGAGTTTTAATCTCTGTTAAACTATTAATTAATGAGTTTTAGATCTCTTTTAAACTATGAATTAATGAGTTCCAATCTCTTTTAGACTATTAATTAATGAGTTTTAGCCTTTTGAAAGCTATTATTTCACGAGTTTTAACGTCTTGAAAACTATTAATTAATCAGTTTTAATCTCCTTTAAAACTATTAATTAATGAGTTTTAATTTCTTTT
>SEYY01018445.1:107500-110000 GCA_009176605.1 Armadillidium nasatum | reverse complement strand
AAAAAAATATAATTAATAAATAAATTAAGACTAAAAATAAGAGCACTTAATTAAAGAACTAATCTGCACACGAATTTACAAGTATTTTAATGAATAATTCAAAAAAAAAAAAAAAATTTTTTTTCCTACATTGCTTATTTTTTAATCTAGGGCCAGGTGGACCTGACAGACAATTTAAACATATATATATATATATATATATATATATATATATATATATATATATATATATATATATATATATAATATATATATATATATATATATATATATATATATATATATATATATATATATATATATATATATATATATATATATATATATATATATATATATATATATATATATATATATAATATATATATATATATATATATATATATATATATATATATATATATATATATATATATATATATATATATATATATATATATATATATATATATATATATATATATATATATATATATATATATATATATATATATATATATATATATATATATATATATATATATATATATATATATATATATATATATATATATATATATATATATATATATATATATATATATATAAGGTAATAATTAAAGTCTCGCAAAATCAAATATTCATTAAACATCGAATATATATATATATATATATATATATATATATATATATATATATATATATATATATATATATATATATATATATATATATATATATATATATATATATATATATATATATTCTAAAAATCCTTCTGACTGACATGATTGATTTACTGACATGAATGATTAGACTTTTTGGGGTATTGACGAAGATTTAGATAGACGTTATTATGACTGTTAGTATTCTATATTAAATTTAAATATTTATTTATTTTTTTTTTTTTTTTTTTTTTTTTTTGATAACTTTATATACTGGTGACTTTTTGTCGTTAGAAGTTTGTACGGAATTTCAGAAATAGAAAAAATTGTTTTTTAAAATATTTTTAAAAATTAAGACTGTGTAGCATTCTATGTCAAACTGAAATATATGCTATCGTACATTGACGTCTTTTTGTCGTGTGAAGTTTTTATCAAGTTTTAGAAATAGCGAGAGAATGATTTTTGAAGATATTTGTAAATACGTGTAAATTAAAATTAAATTAAATTGTATTTACAATTAATATAAAAAACTTCCAAAATTTAAAATAAAATTCATTTTTTGGGGGGAATTTCTGATTATCAGAACAAAAATGGGAGGAGCTAAATACAAATATTCTTCAAGAATTAATCGATTACATGCCTTCCTTTTTTTTATATTTTAAAATAAAGAGACAACAATTTCAAACTTATGCAGCTTCACCCCATAAATCGCAAACTAATTAATTTTAAACTACGAAAAATAATTATTCCGATTAAATGAAATTATAAATTTATTTTCCTAATTGAAAATTCAATAATAATAAAAATTAATTTTAAAAAAATTATTTTTTATTTAATAAAATTAAAATTTTTTTTTTCCTAATACATTTATTTAGTAATTGAAAATTTCCGAAATTTATATATTATATTTATCTATTTTCATATTATTATATATATTATATATATATATATATATAATATATATATATATATATATATATATATAATATATATATATATATATATATATATATATATATATATATATATATATATATATATATATATATATATATATATATATATATATATATATATATATATATATATATATATATATATATATATATATATATATATATATATATATATATATATATATATATATATATATATATATATATATATATATATATATATATATATATATATATATATATATATATATATATATATATATATATATATATATATATATATATATATATATATATATATATATATATATATATATAATATATATATATATATAATTATATATATATATATATATATATATATATATATATATATATATATATATATATATATATATATATATATATGATCTGACTGCTGTCGAACTCGGACGTGTTTGAAACAGCTGGGAAAGAAGAATAGAGAAGAGCCAGAGAGAGGATTGGAAGGGTGGTTTGAGGTCTTCTGACGAAGTGTTGAAGATCTTTTCGTCTGAAGAAAGAAAAGAATAGATTGAATGCAAGAATCCAGATTGTTATTTACAATTGAAAAATTTTATTAGTCGAAGAAAATATTTAAAAATTTTATTGAATTTAACATTTAGAATTAAAATAAGTTGATTCAAAATTAATATTTAAACTATCAAGAGGAGCAACAAAATTTTCGAAAGTGGTCTTTTAGTAATTTTAAATCAAAATCATTTGTGGAGCAACAAAATTTTCGAAAGAGATCTTTTAAGTAATTTTAAATCAAATCATCCGTAAAGCAATAAAATTTTTAATTGAAACTTCTAGATAACTTCTGGTTGAAAAGGATTGGGATTTCGAAGCAGTCAGGGCAAATGAGGAATAATTCTTCGC
>SEYY01018445.1:100000-102500 GCA_009176605.1 Armadillidium nasatum | reverse complement strand
TTTATCATTAATTATTTGAACATTTAGGGTGATCGAAAACCGACGATGCTTACGCTAACCCTAAGCCTTATTTATTATAATATAAATATATATATATATATATATAATATATATATAATATATTAATATATAATATATATATATAAATATTAATTTATTAAATAAATTAATAATATATATATATATATATAATATATATATATATAATTGATATTATACTATATTATATATATATTATATATATATATATATATATTATATATATATATATATATATATATATATATATATATATATATATATATATATATATATATATATTATATATATATATATATATATATAATATATATTATATATATATATATAATATATATATATATATATATAATATATATATATATTATATTGGTAGAAAACATTGAGAAATGTAAATAATGGACTTGACTGTTTTTGTAACAAAATTAGCGATAAATAAAATAGATTGGACGCAGTGTAATTTAATTTGGATTCTAAATAGAACACAAATGATGCATAAAATTCTCCTTAGTCAATTTAAATGATCCAAAACAATGCCTTGATAATTGATAATTTTAAGCATTATATCTTATTCATTGAATAATAATGAATTTTATACGCTGTAATGTAAAAGATTTTCTGGAAAAGGTCCGATACTAATTTTTATTTCATGGTAATTTATAAGAATTTACCAAGAGTGTATTAAATGTTAGGTAAATTTAAAAAAAAAATAAAATAATTGCACGAGTAAATATTATTAATGAATTTACGTTTTAATTAAATTTATATTGATAAAAATATTAAATTCGTCTTTTTTTTTTTTTTTTTTTTTTTTAAAGATCTTAATCTAAAATTAATAATGAACTCAGGATAATAAATCTATTAAAAATAAACAATGCATGCGACGTTGAAAACTCCTTAATGAGTTTATAATAACAATCGACAGATGCAATCGAAAATTCCTTACTTAAATAATAAAAACAGATAAAAGCGTCAGATGCAGACGTAAAATACACACACACACACAAACACTCAACCAACGCAACTGCATGGTTACACTTTCTAAATAATTTAAAAAAAAAAAAAAATTTAAAACTGTAACAGTTAATACAGCTTAACTATAACAGCATATGATATTAATATAGTTTAACTCTTACAACAACTTGACAGTATCTAAAAGCACACTTACCGTTTTATTACCAATATTTTTGACCCTGCAGTTTAAGACACCTGTTTTACCCAATAAAGCCGTTATATTCGATGATTTCTCGACATCGAAACGAGGCTCATCGGGATCGTAGATGTAGCCGTGGTCCTCTGAGGGGATTGTATTGATATAATTGTGCGTAAGATTAGAATAGGCCAAAGCGTGGTTCCCTTTGAAGGTCCAAGTTTCACCATTTTCTGTCTTAATTTCATTTAAAATGGGTTGAGCACTGTCCCGCTGCTGCTCGTTTCGAGTTAAATATTGAGGAACTTCTGATGGGCCTATAAGGAAACAATACATGGATTTAATTAGGGAAAGTATAATATATATATATAATATATATATATATATATATATATATATATATATATATATATATATATATATATATATATATATATATATATATATATATATATATATATATATATATATATATATATATATATATATATATATATATATATATTATTATATATATATATATATATATATATATATATATATATATATATATATATCTATATATATAATATATATATATATATATATATATATATATATATATATATATATATATATATATATATATATATATATATATATATGATTTCATAGAAATCAAATTTTTAATTCAATTTAAGCAAACCAGATGAGAAACATGTGCATTCAAATTCATGTCTGTTTTTTGACATGCGCACGTAATTAATTTCGTCTACATAAAATAAAGAAACACAAATGAGAGAATTCAAATTTTTCACTCAAATACATTTTTAGAAAGTTAATTAATTGTAAAATTTTGCATAAAAACTTTTTATCTATCTATCTATCTATCTATCTATCTATTTATCTATCTTCCTAACTATATATATATATATATATATATATATATATATATATATATATATATATATATATATATATATATATATATATATATATATATATATATATATATATATATATATATATATTGCCTCCTTTGGTGGCCAATGTCGGAGGTCTACCAATATCCACCAGAGTTGGGGAACAGTCAGAAATCTGGTCGCTAATGACCGACGTGACCCGATACACAGCTTTTAAAAGTGTGCAAATCAAAGGAAGTTGGGAAAACAGATAAGGAGAGAGTGTTCTAGACTATACAAGTAGAGTATATGTAAGATTGAGCATAGCGGTTAAGTCTGAGAGTTGGACAGAGAAATGATGAGACTGTGTAGAAAGTAGTGTCGCATGAGTCCTTCTCAATGGAGGAGGTATGCGACGTGAGAGTTCAGA
>SEYY01018445.1:67500-72500 GCA_009176605.1 Armadillidium nasatum | reverse complement strand
AGATGGGAATAGGACAAGATCCCTGAGGAACACCACTATTTATAGATTTAAAGGAAGATCTATCGCTATTCCTGACTGCTCTTCAGAACTCTCCCATCTCATATCTCTTCCATTGATATAGGCTTGTGCTACACGTCTTTCTACACAGTCTCATCCTTGCTCTGTCCAACTCACTGACCCCTATGCTCAATCTTGCAGGTACTCTACTGATAAAGGCTGGAGTACACTCCATGGTATAAGTATTACTTAGTAAGACAATGATATAGGAAATTTGTTTGTAGATTTTCATGACCTTGAAAAATGTTGTAGCTTTAGCTCCGCCTACTTTAATGCCAAAAGCATTATTTTCATCACTGATACATATGACGTATAAGTGACGTCATAAAACCTATTGCCCCTTATTAATTATTACTATTTTAAATATATATATATATATATATATATATATATAATATATATATATATATATATATATATATATATATATATATATATATATATATATATATATATATCGAAAATGGGAAAATCGAAACTTATAATCTGGTACAAAGTTATTAAATTTGGCAACACTGTCGTTGCAGTTTTTGTTTATTTAAAATTGGCAAAGAAACCTGCTTCGTGATTGGTCATGAAAACAAAAACTATCTGTTATTGGAGTCGGGCTACCTAATGACGTAAAAAAATAATTAATATTTTTTTTCAATAATAAGCATTATTTTACATGTTATTTCTACAAAAAAGATTTAATCAGATTTTAAATGATTAAAAAAAATACAATTTGCTTCATGAGGGTTTTTATTAAAAAAAAAAAAAAAAAATAGGCATACACAAAAAGAGCATCACTGTCAATCAGAAAATTATAACATTTATTAATCCTACTAAGTAATACTTATACTATGTACACTCCCTTTACCTACTTTTCCAATTTCCTTTAACATGTCAACCTTTAACATGTCGGACTTTAACTGTACTCTTATTTTATTATTCCCTTAACTCTGGTGGAAATTAATATACCTTTGGCCTTTGCCCACTAGACGAGATATATATATATATATATATATATATATATATATATATATATATATATATATATATATATATATATATATATATATATATATATATATATATATATATATATATATATATATATATAAACAATTTAAACAATGACAATAAATTCTGAAAATCGTATTCTATTTTGCTCTGCCTCTCAATATAATTTATTATCATATTTCGTTTGGCCCCTGTTGCTATGATGGTCAAGATTTATTTTACTTCAATATTCCTTTTGCTCACTTTTCCTGAGAAAAATGAATATATTATAACTTATGGAAAGAATCTGATTGTTTTAAAAGTTATCAGAATTGTTATGTATAATAATTTCCTTTCGTTTTATTAAGTTCTCCAGTTTTGATATTTGTATTCAGCTTCTGATCCCAATGTATATATCATTACTGTGTCTATTCAACCTGTGAAAGAACTAGAATCTTTATATTCCTCTTTTGAATAATATTACAAATTGAAGTAGTAGTAATGTAGAAGCGCCCTTTTAAAACCATAGAACCAGAAGCGTAGTTGGGAAAACGGAAAATGATTTACACTTTAAAAGCAGAAAAAATGGTGGGGGAGTGAAGAAGGAGTGTAGAGAAAGAAAAAGAAATACAATAGGAACCCATAATTTCCAATGATAGTATATTGTAATGATGTTATGGCGGTGATGTAATAGTGACGTAAAAGTGACGTAATAGTGACGTAATGGTAACGTAATGGTGATCAAATCATTTATAAAATAAAAGGAAAAATTTTTCTCGAATTTAAGCTTCTGCTACTCTTCAAATAAAACCAAATTATTTTTATAAAAAAATTTTTTAAATTTTTTAAAATTTCTTTCAGAGATTACCACCAAACAAGATCGAACCCCTTTTTAAGAATATAGTATATATATATATATATATATATATATATATATATATATATATATATATATATATATATATATATATATATATATATATATAATTCAAATTGAAACCCTATTAATATTCAAATAAGAGAAATAACAAGAGCAACCGAACAGTAATATTACAGTAATGATAAATTAAAATTCCTTAGAAAACAAAAATATTACTGCAATTATAAATTAAAATTTCTAAGAATTTTATATTTTTCCCATCAGCTTCTAAGAACTTATTATCTAATTTAATTATCTAATAGATAACTAAAAAAAAGAAGCGCATTATTAATATTATAAATTAAATAGTGTTGTCGTATATATGATATTTTGAAATGGGATGATTGAAATCCAACAATTAAGTAAAGTGCTCTACAGATTACAATATGATAATTATATATATATATATATATATATATATATATATATATATATATATATATATATATATATATATATATATATATATATATATATATATATATATATATATATATATATATATATATATATATATATATATATATATATATATATATATATATATATATATATATATATATATATATATATATATATATATATATATATATATATTGTTGTGTGTGAGTATCTGATATTACTCGTTGTCAACCAAAAAATTAAAAAAAAAAAAAATTTAAAAAATAATAAAATATTTATATATTAAAAAAAAAAAAAATAAAAATAAAAAAAATACACAAACAAAAATGAGTGAAAAACTTTGGCAATATATGAAAGAAAGTTTGGAATTAGCATTTATGTTTTGAAGATACAACCGCACACACACACACACACACATCTAAAAAAAAAAAAAAAAAAAAGTAATTAAAATAAAAAGATTTTTTTTTTTTTTTTTAAAAGTTTAAATTAATTAAAATTAAATAATTTAAAATTTTTTTTAATTTTTTTTAAATTTTTTTTTAAATGTAGTTTTTAAATTTCCATTTTAAGTTTAAAATAGAAAACAAGTTTTTCTATTTTAAACAGTGATGGTAATTAAAATATTATTATTATTATTATTATTATTATTATTATTATTATTATTATTATTATTATTATTATTATTATTATTATTATTATTACTATTATTATTATTAGTTATTATTATTATTATTATTGTTATTATTATTATTATTATTTTTTATTATTATTATTATTATTATTATTATTATTATTATTATTATTATTATTATTATTATTATATATATATATATATATATATATATATATATATATATATATATATATATATATATATATATATATATATATATATATATATATATATATATATTCTCTGGTAGGCAAAGGCCAAAAGCTTACTAATTTTCACCAGAGTTGAGAAAATACCGAAACCTGGTCGTTAAAGGCCGACATGTCCAAATACATGGCGCTTGAAAGTGTGCAAGTCAAAAAAGTTGGGAAACTACTGATAAAGGGAGTTTGTTCCAGATTTTTTCAGTAAATACACATAAGATTGAGCATAGATATTAAGTCAGGGTAAAGAGAAATGAGGAGACTGTGTACAATGGCAAGATGTAGGAGCCCTTCTCAATGGAAAAGGTATGCGACGGAAGAGTTCAGAAAAACAGTGTCCGTAGTAATGACAATAGTATAGAGAGAATGAGGCAACAATTCGACTGGCAGAAAGAGATTGGAGAGAATTTGTGAGAGCGGGAGAGTTGATAAGACGAAAACTCCTTGACTCCACTTTTTCAAAGAGAGTTGTATGTGTGGAACCACCCTAGATGTACGAGGTCCACTCCATAAAGGAACGAACAACATTCCTATGAAGAGCAAGCAGTTACGGTGGTGTGAAGAAATTCTGAAGGCTTCTCAGAACATCCAACCTCTTATAAACTTGTTTAGAAAGAGAAGTAATGTAATCCTTCCAAGCAAGATCACGAGAAAAAGAAACTCCGAGAATTTTATGGACAGATGAAGGTTTGAGTTGCATGTTTCGAAGATGTCATAGTTGTGGGGAAAGTTATGTTGAGTAGAAATATGGGGGAACTGAGTTTTTGAGGCATTGAGAACAACCATATTTTTTCTGCCCCAATTTGAAATATGAGAAAGATCAGATGTCAGTTGTTCCAAGGGCACCATTCTAGCGTCAAATAACTGCTGTTGGGATGGGCGTCCTTCAAACTGAGAGAAGCAATGAAGGGTGGATTCATCGGCATAGGAGTGGATAGGCGATGAAGTAATAGAGAGAAGGTCATTAATAAAAAGTAGAAAAAGTGTTGAGGATAAGATAGAACTTTCAGGAATACTACTATAAATAGATTTAAAGGATGAACAGTAGCTGTCTACAACAGCTGCTATAGAAAGACCGGAAAGAAAATCAGAGAGAAGGATAGACTCTGAAAGAAGGAAGTTTAGAAATCAAAGCTTTGTGCCATATTCTATCGACAGCTTTCGAAATGTCCAGCGGGACATCAAAAGATTCACCAAAATGCCGAAAAGAAGAGGCCCAAGAGTCAGAGAGAAGGGAAAGTAGATCACTAGTATGGCTTTTCTTACGAAAGCCATACAAGTGATGTGGGATAAAATTTGAAGAATTGAGATGCTTCAAATTTTTCCTGTTAAGGATAGATTCAAAAACTTTAGAAAGAACGGAGTTTAAGGAAATGGAAAAGAGGTTTAAGTAAGGAAAGGGGTCCCCATTCTTTGCCACCCGCTGAATAAAACACGTTTCCAACAGGATGAGAAGTTTGAAGTAGAAAGATAAAGACGAAATAGTTTTCAAAGGAAGGGAGCAAGTACGGAAGCATTAATTTTAAGAACCACAAGAGTGATACCATCAGGACCTTACACCTTCTCAATACTGAGTTTAGAGAGAGCAGAAATTTCATCTTTAAAAGGCATTTCAATTTTAGGCATAAATGAGTTGGAGGAGGAGGAAAACCTCCGGAATCGTCCAAAGATAAATTAGAAGCAAAATTTTGAGCGAAAGTTCAGCTTTAGAAAAAGTCAAAATGGCAGTTGCGTCTTCAGAAGATAATAGACAATTGAAAGAGGA
>SEYY01018445.1:57500-62500 GCA_009176605.1 Armadillidium nasatum | reverse complement strand
ATAATAATAATAATAATAATAAAATAAGAAAAAAAGAAAATAAAAAAATAATAAAAGTGAATCAATAAATGTTTAAATAATAGAACATTTTTTTGTGTAATTTTAGATTTCCAAAATAACATCATAAAAAATGTCAGGCAGAGATCCATACTCCCTCCATTGAGGAAGACTCCTCTGACTTGTCTTTCTAGGCATGTTTCATTCTTTCTCAATCAAGCGCTTTCTCCACAGACTTCCCCGCTATGCTCATTCTTTGGTAAAGTCTGAAACATTTTTCCCCCTTTTGCTTTCACTTCTTCTTTTGACTGTTACCTTTTTTTTTAAACCCCGTGTATTAGAGTCATGTCGGCCTTTGATCTAATATTGCGAACTTTGGTTTCGCTCCAACTTTGACAGATTTTGTAAGTTTCACTAGACTTTTCTTATCAAAAGTAATATTAAAAAGATGTTTGAGTGTGTATGCTTGAGTGTGTCCTTGAGAGTGAATGTGTGTGTGTGTGTGTGTGTGTGTGTGTGTGTGTGTGTGTGTGTGTGTGTGTGTGCGAGAGTCAATTTCTTATAGCTTCTTTATCATTAGTTGGATAAGATCAGTATCGTTGAAAATCTTCAATAATTTGGAAAACCAACCACTATTATTATTGATTATTATTATTATTATTATTATTATTATTATTATTATTATTATTATTATTATTATTATTATTATTATTATTATTATTATTATTAATTACTATTAATTATAAGTATTATTTATTATTATTATTATTATTATTATTATTATTATTATTATTATTATTATTATTATTATTGTTATTATTATTATTAAAATCAGCTTTATAATGTCATTATATCATAATCTTCGTCATTGTAAAATTATGATTCGAATAAAATTTTGTAGTCTCATCATCTTAAAAGAAAATCTTCACCAAAAGAAATAATAATAAATCCTTCACTCTTGAAATCTGACACTGCAATAATTAACTCATTTTGAAAATCAAAGCTTACGAGCTCTTAGCTATTAAACATTAGAATTGTTATTTTAATTGGTGATAATGAGTAAAGAGCTTCGAGATACGTGAATCTCTTCTCAATTATCTTTTCTTGCAGAGGGAGAGATAATAAGACTCTATTAATTTTAAATTGAATCAAGTAATTGGGTTATAAAGTCGTATAACTTTAATGGTATAAAGTTTGTATTTCTTGTTTGTGTTTTTGTTTGTGTTTTTTGTTTTGTTTTTCATAATAATGTCACGAAACATATTTATTTATAAAGTTTTAGTAGCTAGCTAGCATTGTTTTAATTCATGTAGCATTTTATTTCAGGTTTTATTATATAATTGAAAGGTGACAGGAAAAAATATTAGGTGTAAGTGCAAAAAAGAATTTTGTTTAAAAAACATTGAAAATTAATGTTCAGACTGAATATCATTCTTCTACAGAGAAGATTAAATGTTATGTTGTTTTGAGAAGATTGAATATTAATATTTCTCAGAGAAGATATATATATATATATATATATATATATATATATATATATATATATATATATATATATATATATATATATATATATATATATATATATATATATATATATATATATATATATATATATATATATATATATATATATATATATATATATATATATATATATATATATATATATATATATATATATATATAATATATATATATATATATATATATATATATATATATATATATATATATATATATATATATATATATATATATATATATATATATATATATATATATATATATATATTATTGCACCTCTGGTGGGCAAAGGCCAGAAGTCTACTAAATTTTCACCAGAGAAAGAAGAAAATCGCGATTCTGGTCAGACTAAAGACCGACATGTTTCCAGATACGGCGTTTGAAGGTGCGTAAGTCATAGAAAATGGATAAAGGGAGTTTGTTCCGACTTTAACAGTATAGTACTTGTAAGATTGAGCATGGCGGTTAATTCTGGGGTCAGAGAGTTGGACATAGTAGGGATGAGACCATGTAGAAAAAGTGTTATACGAGCTCTTCTCAAACGAGGAGGTATGCGAAGAGAAAGTTCGGAAGAGCAGTGTCCATTGTAATGGCGATAGTACAGAGAAAGGGACTCAACAATAAAACAGGCAGAAAGAGACTGAAGAGAGTTAGTGAGAGCAGGAGAGTTGATAAGACGACAAGAGAAGTAATGTGATCATTCCAAGAAAGATCACGAGAAAAAGAAACACCAAGAATATTAAGGAGAGATGAAGGTTTGAGTTGTGTGTTTTCGAAGAAGATATCATAGTTGTGTAGAAAATTGTGTCGATTAGAGAGATGGAGGAACTGAATTTTTGAGGCATTGAAAACGACCATGTTTTCTCTGCCCAAATTTGAAATGCGAGATAGATTAGAAGTCAGTTGCTCCAAGGCTATCCTCCTTGTGTCTATTAACTGCTGCCGGGAGGGGCGCCTTTTCAAACTGAAGAGAGTAATGAAGGGTGGAGTTATCAGCATAGGAGTGGATAGGAGAAGAAGTAATAGAGAGAAGGTCATTAATGAAAAGTAGAAAAAATGTTGGAGATAGGACAGATCTTTGAGGAACACTTCTATTTTTTTCTCTTCCTAGCGATCAACCTCCATACCTCACCCCCATACATAACCACCGGCATACAACATTCCTCAAACAATCTCACCTTCACCTCCCTTGGTAACATTCCTCTAGCTCCAATTTCTCCTTACCTACTTTAATTTGTAAATCATCTCCCTCAACCACACCCCTCTCCCCTCCCTCCCCATTTTTCATCCACAGCACTTTACTCTTACCCGCATTTACTCTTAAGCCCAACTTATCGCAACACTTTCAAACTCATCCACCAATACTTTCAATATATTATATATATATATATATATATATATATATATATATATATATATATATATATATATATATATATATATATATATATATATATATATATATATATATATATATATATATATATATATTTATTTTTTTTTTTTTACTTTAATCATTTTAAAATAAAAATTGTTAATTATATTGTAATCCTTTTTTCAATTAGTAAAAGTTATACTTAGCTTTTAATTAGTTAATTAATTAATTATCATAATTAAATTTACTTTCATAGAATTGATAGTTAGCTTTTGAAGAGTTAAATAAATTTAATTCGTTTCAATTTAAAATTTAAATTAAAATTTAGGATGCAAAAAAGTTCATTTGAAATTATGAAAAAAAAAAAAATGGTTGAATATATATATATTATATATATATATATATATATATATATATATATATATATATATATATATATATATATATATATATATATATATATATATATATATATATATATATATATATATATATATATATATATATATATATATATATATATATATATATATATATATATATATATATATATATATATATATATATATATATATATATATATATATATATATATATATATATATATATATATATATATATATATATATATATATATATATATATATATATCCTCTGATGGCCAAATGCCAGACGCCTACCAATTTCTACCAGAGTTGTGGAAATACCAGAACCCGATCGCTAAACGCCGACATGTCACGATACAATGTCCGTTGTAATAGGGATATTATAGAGAGAGTAACACAAAAATTTGAAGGTCAGAAAGAGACTGAGAGATTTGATGAGAGCGGGAAAGTTGATAAAAGAGAAAGCTCTCGACTACACCTTGTCAAGGGGAGCTGTAACAGTGGAAACACTTCAGATGTGTGATGCGTACTACATACAGAGGCGAACAACACCAATATAAAGATAAAGCAACTGGGGTGGTGTGAAGAAATTCTGAAAGCACATCTGAACACGCAACTTCTTAAAAGCTTGTTTAGGAAGAGAAGTAATGTGATCCTTCCAAGAAAGATCACGGGAAAAGGAAACAGCAAAAATATTAAGGTCAGATAAAGGCTTGAGTGTTTTCGAAGATGCTATAGTTATGTGGAAGAGTGTGTCGAGTAGAGAGATGGAAGAACTGAGTTTTTGAGGCATTGAAAACAACCATGTTTTCTCTGCCCCAATTTGAATTGCGAGAAAGATCAAAGGTCAATTGCTCCAACGCCAACATTCTAGCGTTAACTGAATGATGCTGGGAGGGGTCTTTCAAACTAAAAGGGGTAATGAAGAGTGGAGTCATCATCATAGGTGATGAAGTAATGTAGGGAAGGTCATTAATGAAAAGTAGAAAAAGTGTTGGAGATAGGACAGATCCTTGTGGAACACCACTATTTAAAGGATGAAAACGGTGGCCGTTTACAATTGCAGTAATAGAACGAGCTATATATATATATATATATATATATATATATATATATATATATATATATATATATATATATATATATATATATATATATATATATATATATATATATATATATATATATATATATATATATGATAATGATTGTTTTTTTTTTATTAAATATTATTTTAATTTCATATTAATTTATTATTATCACTATTATTATTGCTATTATTATTTTTATTATTATTTTTATTATTATTGTTTATTATTATTATTATTATTATTATTATTATTATTATTATTATTATTATTATTAGTATTATTATTATTATTACATTTATTGTTATTAATATTATTATTATTATAAAAATTATTTAAATTATTATATTATTATTATTATTAGTACGAATAATATTATCAGTAGTAATAGTAATAGTAGTAGTAGTGGTAGTAGTAAAAATCTTTATTGTTTTGCCTCCGAATGACATTTTGTTAATTAAGTCACGAAATAATTTATCCGAAATAGTCTTCTACTTTATGCATAGGTGAAAGGTTGACACAATGTATGTATAAACAGTGCGTCAACATCGATAATTTGCTCACATGCATATTAAGTATGAATATTGATGCATTAATTTCAACAGAAGAATCTCTCTTTCGCTTTGC
>SEYY01018445.1:27500-47500 GCA_009176605.1 Armadillidium nasatum | reverse complement strand
CAATGAATATGTAATGACCTTATTAAATATGCAAATACATTGTTCGTGAATTTATGTTTTCTGGAATAAGAAGAATTTTGGGAATAATTATTAATGAAGGTGAGCCATTTTATAAAACCTTTAGGTACTTTATATGAAGATAATAAGGATTTATGTTTAAAAACGAGAAATGAATATTTGCATTTTAAATATATATATATATATATATATATATATATATATATATATTTATATATATATATATATATATATAATATATATATATATATATATATATATATATATATATATTTTTATTATTAAGACACCCCTCCATGGATAGGGCTCTGCCCGTGAACGGTGATGCTGTGCTATATATATATATATATATATATATATATATATATATATATATATATATATATATATATATATATATATATATATATATATATATATATATATATATATATATATATATATATATATATATATATATATATATATATATATATATATATATATATATATATATATATATATATATATATATATATATATATATATATATATATATATATATATATATATATATATATATATATATATATATATATATATATATATATATATATATATTATTTAACATATAAATATATATATATATATATATATATATATATATATATATATATATATATATATATATATATATATATATATATATATATATATATATATATATATATATATATATATATGCATTTACATATATCTATAATAATAATAATAATAATAATAATAATAATAATAATAATAATAATAATAATAATAATAAAATAATAATGATAAGAGCCTTGAAAGCCTCGTTGGATTTTTACTGCACTAAAATACTGTAATTTATAAGCAAACATTAATCGCCATATAGCGGGAGGATATATATATATATATATATATATATATATATATAATATATATATATATATATATATATATATATTATATATATATATATATATATATATATAATAATATATAAAAATAACAGTAATAACAATAATAATCAGAACAATAATAATAATCAGAACAATAATAATAATAGATAATAATTATGATAATAAAAATAACTATCAATAATAAATTCACTAATAATATTAATATTATTTTAAAAATAATAATGAGCAATATTTATAATAATACGAACCGTAATAATACTTAAAATTGTTACTATAATAGTGATAACAAAATTTTTGATTTTGAGTTAGGTCGAGTGTTTTAGTATTTTGAAAGCAAGTGATTTTTAACATGTTTATGAAATACGGGATTACCCCAAAACGTCGACAGGGAAAATAGTCGACAAGTCAAAGGGCCGACACGTCATTAACAAAATTTTGTCACTTCTCCAAAACGTCGACGACTTTTTTTTGGGCAAGTGACAAAATTTTGTTACTGTCGTGTCAGCCCTTTGACCTGTCGACGTTTTGGGGTAATCCCGTCATTGTACGATATAGCTCTCCGAGATTTAGTTAGGGTGTACTTTGTTTTACTTAATGTACGTGAGCGTGTTCTGCGCAAATTTAGTCTACTTACATTTTGGCTTTGCATTATTAAATTTAACAGGAATTTATTTGACATTCCGTTTATGATTTTGAAAATTTGAGTAGTCATTGTAAGAGTGAGCATATCTTATAGTTTGAGTATGGATAATTGGGCTTGTATGTTCATAGTAATAATAATAATAATAATAATAATAATAATAATAATAATAATAATAATAATACTATAGGAATATAATGAATTTTCAATTGAGGTTTCTCTTGCATATTTGATTTACATAACATGCAAAGGTCAAGAGCATTTATATTTTAATTTATTTTGTATTTAATATCAAAGTTTGAGAAAAAAAAACCGAAACGAGCTTTTATTGCATACACACACACACACACACACACACACACACACACACACACACACACATACACTATATATATATATATATATATATATATATATATATATATATATATATATATATATATATATATATATATAGGGTGTTTCATAAGGAATAGTAAATAATTTAGGTGATAGTATGGACTATTCCGCATAAAAATGTTCTTATAAACAAATGTCAAAATTTTAATGGGCGTACAGATAAGGTCGCTTTAGTTACATTGCTCGTTGATCTTACACCCTATTGTAACAGTAACTGTGATATAAAAGAAAGTTAAATTTTATCATAAATTAACTGCTGTGTACATTGCAAATTTCCCATTGTACTAAAAAATGCGTTACCCTGTATGACGTGAAATTATATATCTAAATGCTGTTGTAACTTGACTGTTTATAACAATGCCGCTTTTCTTTACTCATGCTGAATATGTAGACTTGGTATTTGTTTACGGTTTTTGTAATGTAAATGCTCTTGCCGCTCGAAGGGAATACAGTAGAAGGTTCCCCACCAGCTGAATGCCAGATTAATGAGTGTTTACTGGTGTCTACAGCAAACTGCGTGAAACAGGTGCATTTCCCAGAAAGTACAGTTCCTCTGAACGTGCCGATGAAAAAAATAGGGATGAAGTATAAAACATTCTTCAGTAAGCAGAATAAAGTTCTTCATCAAACACGAAATGTATTTCGAGACGCATCGGTGTTCCCCATCCAAGTGTATGGCGAACATTACGTCGGCATCGCTTACAGAAGATGCAACACCTTCAAGCAGTAGTTGAGTTAAACGATTGGAATTTTTTCAATGGATACTTGCAAATCCCCGATTAATACCATTTATATTGCTCACCTGTAATCTAAGTTAACTAGTGATAGAATAAACAACACCCATCAGTCGAAAATCGACATGCCATTGTAGAATCAAATTTTCAACATCTCTTTTCTGTTTAAGTGTGATGCGTTGTTATTGACAATCAGTTGATTGGGCTTATTGTCTTATCGAATCGTCTCAATGGACCCATGTATCTAGACTTTTTACAAAACGAGTTTCCATTATTATTGGAGGATGTTCCTTTGGCTTCTAGGTTGTGTATGTTCTTCCAGCATGACGAACACCCCGCATATTCTACTCCTCGGGTGACACAGCAACTAAGTAAATTATTACCCGAACGACGGTTAGGCAGCAGAGGTCACATTCATCTTACAACAAGGTCCCCACACTTACCACCTTTACATTATTATCTATGGGGATAAATGAAAACCAGAAGAGTACAAAATATAACTAAAGACAAGAAAGAAATTGGTCTCTCGCATCATACATATTGGTTCCATCGTAAAGGAACACCAATATACAATACATAGAGCTACACGTTCATCTGAAAAGCGTACTGAAGCCAGTGGTGGGGTATGTAAACATTTTCTATGAACCGATGCAATGTGGTATAATCGTGAATAATCTTTCATTTAATTCGTTAATAAATGTTCTCGTTAATAAACCTTTCAAAGAGGTATTCAGTATGTTCCATATTGAAACAGTTATATCTCTATACCAGTTGAAAATATTCAAAATTTAATTAATTTCACGTCCTACAAGAAAATTTCTAATTTCTATTCAGTTGCTAATTTTACAATGAATAAAACTTACTATTAATTTAAGAACACATCGGAATTAATTTGTGATTAAATTTAACATTTTTATATCACAGCAACTGTTACAATACAGTGTAAGATCAACAAGTCCTATAGCTGAAACTGTACCTCCACAGCAATTCGAATTTGGACACATGTTTGTGAGACAGTCCATACTATCACCTTCTAAATACCTTACTATTCTTTACGAAACACCCAGTAATATATATATATATATATATATATATATATATATATATATATATATATATATATATATATATATATATATATATATATATATATATATATATATATATATGACGGCATACTGTCATGTATATATATATATATATATATATATATATATATATATATATATATATATATATATATATATATATATATATATATATATATATATATATATATATATATATATATATATATATATATATATATTTTTTTTTTTTTTTTTTTTTTTTTTTTAATACAACAGTACACATTTATCTTTTTTTTTCCATTTTTATATTTTCGACGAATTTTTTCAACAATTTTTTGAGACTTTCTTGGAGTAATAAATAATCCAAAATTACTTATAAAAGTTGTTGGTTTTCTGAACACAACAAAAGATCAACAAGAGTATTGTAATCATCAATCTTTTCGGATGTTCAAGTGTATCTATATATATATATATATATATATATATATATATATATATATATATATATTATATATATTATATATATATATATATATATATATATATATATATATATATATATATATATATATATATATATATATATATATATATATATATATATATATATATATATATATATATATATATATATATATATATATATTATATATATATATATATATATATATATATATATATATATATATACTGATGGGACGATTATTCGTCATCGTCATCGTCATCGGCAAAATCGTCATATTTTTTCTTAGTCGTTATGTTCAGGCAACAAGAATTTTGTTTAAGTAAAAACTATGCAAAGGTTTTCTCTGTCATAGTACAGAGTATTATTCTCGAGTCTGGAGGAAGTTTCTACACCCACATTTTATGGATAAGGTTTTAATCAAAGGCTAAAGGCTAAATAAACATTTCCCCTTACCTTCTAAACCACCTTATATCTTTAATCTTTGAAACGTCACATTGGGGACTCATCTCTTTACTGTAGATATTACATTGGTAGTTGATCGAGAGGGTTGTTCTCTTATTCCATCACCCTTTTTGGTCCTCTTTAAATATTAAAAGGAATTCATTGTTTTCACACCAATATTGATGATGACTTACTCTTCGAACGAGGTGCTTCCTTCTTTACAGCCACTTCAGTTCTGTGGAGTTTCCTGCCGTTATCCATTTTTTTTTACATTCAATCTTTCTCTCTTTGAATGCTTGAATGTATCCTCACCCGAAATATTTAAGATTGGGCCGAACTTAAAATAGTTTCAAATAAAGTCGTCATATTCTTTTTTTTTTTCTTTTTTCTCCTTCATTTTTCGTTGTAATACCTTGAAGTATTTTTTTCAAAATTCATGACTGTAAAAGCGTGTGTACGTGAGTGCGTAAGTGCGTGTGTGTGTGTGTGTGTGAAGCTAAAAGGAAAGGATTCTTAGAATTTACTCCTTTTAGAAGTCATTGAAGAGTTCCAAAGTAAAATATATTAAACTTTGAATAAAAAATTTAGGTTCTATTTTTAAATAATAATAATAATAATAATAATAATAATAATAATAATAATAATAATAATAATAATAATAATAATAATAATAATAATAATAATAATAATAATAATAATAATAATAATGATAATGATAATAATAATGATGATAATAATAATAATAATATAATAATAATAATGACAGTAACAATAATATATTATATATATATATATATATATATATATATATATATATATATATATATATATATATATATATATATATATATATATATATATATATATATATATATATATATATATATATATATATAATATATATATATATATATATATATATATATATATATATATATATTATATAAAATTTAATAATCTCCATATTATTTCGAAGTTAATGCATTAAATTTGAAATGAAAAACAAAATGTAAAAAAAAACAACTTCTCGGGAATGATTTTTTCAAAAACTAATTTGCACTTTGTCCGCTTTAAAAAGCATATCAATGAGATCTAAGTTATGCATTAGATATATATATATATATATATATATATTATATATATATATATATATATATATATATATATATATATATATATATATATATATATATATATATATATATATATATATATATATATATATATATATATATATATATATATATATATATATATATATATATATATATATATATATATATATATATATATATATATATATATATATATATATATATATATATTAGTGATGGAGCGAAGCTTCGAGAATGCAAAAGCAACAGCAACCGCTCTATTTAAAAAAAAAAAATAACCGGGCTTCAACCACATTATTTAAAAAAAAATAATAATTGCACTTCAAACTCAACAGCGGTTATGGGAATTTCTAAAACCACAACCGCATTCGAACCTCTCCTACGGAAATGCAGCTTTGTGATTTTCGTTTCTAAAATAATAGAAACAAATTTAACTTTTTCTTATCGTACAGAGCTATATATATATATATATATATATATATATATATATATATATATATATATATATATATATATATATATATATATATATATATATATATATATATATATATATATATATATATATATATATATATATATATATATATATATATATATATATATATATATATATATATATATATATATATATATATATATATATATATATATATATATATATATATATATATATATATATATATATATATATACAGAGAGAGAGAGACTCATATTAATGGCCTCCTTCGATCTTGATGTGACTTTCGCAACTCCGGTGGAATTTGGTGGGCCTCAGGCCCTTGCCCACCGGAGGAGACATATATATATATATATATATATATATATATATATATATATATATATATATATATATATATATATATATATATATATATATATATATATATATTTTTTTTTTTTTTTTTTTTTTTTTAATTATAATATTAATAACTAATAATTATTAATAAAATATAATAATAATAATAACAAATATATAATAATAATAATAATAATAATAATAATAAATAATAATAATAATAATAATAATAATAATAATAATAATAAATAATAATAATAATAATAATAATAATAATAATAATAATAAAAATAATAATAATAATAATAATAATAATAATAATAATAATAATAATAATAATAATAATAATAATAATAATAATAATAATAATAATAATAATTTTTTTATGCAACTTCTTGAAGACTACTTTTGGTTTAAGTGAACTAAACCATAAAAGCATAAATTTGAATATTGTTGAAACCGAGAAACATTTTGCAGTAAAATATTTTTTTTTTTAGGAAACTTCGTCTTTAAATGAATATTTTGATGCATATATATATATATATATATATATATATATATATATATATATATATATATATATATATATATATATATATATATATATACGCCTGCTCTGACTAGTCCAAAAAGGTTATTAAATGCTGAAAACATTTAATATATATTCTAAAAGCTTTTTTTTTATTCCCCACTATATTTTCTATTATGAAATTTAACTTTCAAAAAATATATATTATGTTGACTTGGGTTTTGGGCTCTTTATTATGCAAAGAAGCTGCAATAGAATGTTATGAAATAATGCTAGAAAAGTTGAGCTTGTCTTTTTTAAATGTATTCTTGAGAGTTTTCTAAGCGTGCTTTATATAATATATGGAAATAAGATTTTAATATGAATGCAAGCTGTGACGATCTTTATATAAGTATACTCGAGCGTTAAGTATGAGAGTACGCATGTGTACTGTGTACCAATAAATGTACACACACACATGTGTACCGTGTACCAATAAATGCACACACACGCGAAAAGAGAGAAGCAAAAACACAATAATTTGTTTAATTATTCTGTTTCCACATATGTGTTCCAAAAATGTATGTATTAAGAAAATGGAAATGCTTGTCTCGTTTAGTGTATGTTCATTTGTGCATATGTGCCTGTCTGTGTTTGTGTGTACGTGTGTGTGTGTGTGTATGTGTGTGACACTTGATCCCCTGCAAAGTCCATACCATCTGAATGGATATTATTCCAGAGATCTAATTTAAATTCATATTCTGTGTGATTATAATGTTATTGCTTTTAGAGAAACATTAAAACAGGTTCTTTTAATCTTTATTAATTCTACTTTTTGTCTTTATTTTATTAAAAATATTTTTCATTTATTATTATTTTAAAGCAAATATTATTAATTTGTTTAAAACATTTTTGAAGAGAAAGAGAGAGAAAATTTAATATTATAACTATTTTAATTATATAATTAAGTGCTTTTAAAATTTGTAGTTAAAGGATGATTCTACAAAAGAAATATAAAAATAGTAGTAGTAGGAGTAGTATTAACAGTAGTTAAATAATAATAATAATAATAATAATAATAATAATAATAATAATAATAATAATAATAATAATAATAATAATAATAATAATAATAATAATAATAATAATAATAATAATAATAAATAATAATAATAATAATAATAATCTAATATTAATAATATAATAAAAAAAAAATTTTATTAAAAATATTAATCATAGTTATAATACAAGTAATAATGGTAATAATAATAATAATAATAATAATAATAATAATAATAATAATAATAATAATAATAATAATAATAATAATAATAATAATATATAATAATAATAATAATATTAATTATAGTAATAGTGAAGAAGAATAAAAAGAACAATAAAAACACAAACTAGAACTATAAAAACAAAAACAAGAAGAGCAAGAAAAAAAACAAGAACAATAAAAGCAAAAACAAGAAGAACAATAAATATAATAAAAACAAAAAACAAGAACAAGAAGAACAGTAAAATCAAAAACAAGAAGAACAAGAACAATAACACAAAAGCAAGAAAAAAACAAGAACAATAAAAACAAAAAACAGGAAGAATAAGAATAACAATAAGAACAAAAACAAGAAGAACAAGTATGTTAAACCTTAAAAGTATATTAAAAATTATCAGGAAGGAAAATATTATTTAACTGATAATATGATATTAGAAACTGATAGAGATACTGAAGTACACTGGTGTTCGATCTCACAATTAATTAAAATAGACATTTTGTCAAAATTATACATTTTAGATTATAAATTATAAATTTCATAAATTATAAATTTATAAATTAGAAATTATAAATTTATTAGAAGATTTCTAACTAAAGAAGTTAAAGACTTTCCTTTTGCATTCCCCTCACTTTAAATATAATTATATAATTCTCTCTCCCCCTCCCCTCCTTCCTCTGAATTATGAAATTCCCCTCCACCTCTGCTCAGTGGGATTTCCCTCTATATTCTGTATCTCCTGCAGAAATTAATCTTCATCTCACTTTTGATTTCTTCTTCATTCGCCATTTAGTTCTTTTGCTCTTCTGCTTTATTTAATTCTCTCTTCCCCTTCCCCCCCCCTTCTCTGAACTATGAAATACCCCTCCATCTCTGCTCAGTGGAATTTCCCTCAATCTTCTGTGTCTCCTGCAGAATTTAATCTTCATCTCACTTTTGATTTCTCCCTCATTCGGCTGAAAAGTTTACATGAAGTGTGAAGATGATTATGTATCTGCTTTTGGTGTTAACAGGAAAAAAATAAAATAAATAAATAAATATATAAAATAAAATAAAATAAGATAAAATAAAACAAAATAAAATAAAATAAAATAAAATGAAACAAAATAAATAGATAAGTATATAAAATAATATAAAATAAAATAAAATGAAATAAAATAAATAAATAAGTATATAAAATAATATAATATAAAATAAAATAAAATAAAATTAAATAAAATAATTTAAAATAAAAATTGAAATTCACTGTATAAATTTATAATCGAATTATATAGCATTCAAATATATGAATAGAATACAAAACTATGTATGAAAACTATTAGAAAATAACGTATAATTCTGCATCAATTATTTAATATGCATATAACAATTATATAATATATTATTTAATTATATAACAAAAATTATTATATAATTAGATTTTAATATTTAGGATAATTGGATTGTAAATGTGAATGTAAATATAAATCATATAGAAAATTATATTAAAATTTGCAATATTAAATAACTTTGTCCGTAATTAAAATTAATTATTTTTTTTATTTTGTCGGATATATATATATATATATATATATATATATATATATATATATATATATATATATATATATATATATATATATATATATATATTATATATATATATATATATATATATATATATATATATATATATATATATATATATATATATATATATATATATATATATATATATATATATATATATATATATATATATATATATATATATATATATATATATAAATTAAAATAAGTATTGGAATAACTTTCAAATTAACTACGAATTTAAAATATTAAATTTAAACTTTCCTAAAAAATTCTTTCAAAATCAGAAAGAATCAAAATTTCTTCAAATGAGGAGAAATGAAGTGAATTTGAAGAAATCTGTTTCTTTGAATGAAGGAAAAAAAATTTTTATTTTTATTTTATTCAAGAAATTCAGTCAAAATGTTACAACAAATTTTCCACTAATAATTTTATCCGACTTTTAAGCAGAAATTTATTTTATCCATATCAGTTAAAATGATAAAAAAAAATCTCTTCACCTGATTTCTTTCCACATTTTAAGACTGAAGAAATTTTTATCGTCTCATCAATCAAAATAAAAAAAAAATAAAAAAATAAAAAAACTAAAAAAAAAAACTAATTTTTTGACTGTCGTCTTCAAATTCGTTCCTTATCATTCAGATTATGAAATAAAATCATAAATTGAAGAAATCTGTTTTGGCTCTTTAGGTAAATTTCACATATAGAAGTACAAAATTTCATCCACTGAAGAAAATTTGGAAGAAAATTGTACGTCGCAAAAGTGTCAATTTTTTGAAGAAATTTTTTATTTTTTTTTCCTAAGTTGACATTTTGATTCTCTGTGATTCAATACTAGTTTAAATATTAAATTTGTTTCAAAGCATCCCTAAATCAAATTTTTATTATTTGTTATTTATTTTATTATTTATTTTATTATTTATTTTATTATTTAACCCAGAATTCCCCTGAGAATATGTGACTAAAAAAATCTTCAACTCTAAATCTCTAGCATCTCTACCCCACTATAAAATGTGCATCTCTTGCAATATATTCAGACTTCGATATTAATATTAACTAACCTCAATTTCATCCTAAAATATCCAACTACGGAAATCCATTTCAAATACAATCCCCAAACCTTGCTAACTGTATCAAAACTCTAAAAATATGCAATTTCAAAAATCTATTCCAACCGCTACTTTGTATTTTGATGGCAGCAACTCTATCATGTAAACTACTACTTAAGAAATCTATTTCAAAAGTAACAGAGAAAATTACTTATTCCACTTACATTATGCTTCTCCAGAAATCTATTCTAAAGGCAACACCATATTTCCCCAACTTCAACTTATTCAACACTGGCAAACCATTCCGTCTACTACAGCTCAACACACCAACTCCATCTTAAAATATGCAGCTGCGGCAATGACACATCTAACCAACTCTAATTTCACCTATAAATATTTATCTCTAATACGACACAGTAACTCGCCATCTCCAACCCCATCCAAAATTATTCACCTCCTTTCGACCCATTCCAACTACACCACTGAAACTCTTTAAATTTAAATCCATCACCATCGTAAAATGTGCATCTCCTCCAATCTATTCCAATTACAACACCTCAGGTCAGATCTTAACATTAAATATATATGTAGGGAAGAAAGCATTTATCTTTTCACACCGTTTCCAGGCATTAAAAATCCCACCTTAATTGCTATTTAAGATGCTTATAAGCTGATTAAGTCCATAAGCACCGAGAAGAAAGTTGCTTCAGGCGATTAAATAACGTCTTAAATTACTTTATGTTTTAAAACAATATTTCCAGTTTAGAAAACAGGAAATAACATTCCACGAGACCGACAAAAAGGGATCAAAAAGAATTAGTTTAAATACTCGTATCTTCGAACGTGGAAAGAAAGTAATTATATGAATGTCGGTCAAATAAAGACATAAAATTATATATAAATATCTCTTCTCAAGCTTTTATTGTAAAATATATGAAAATATATAAAAATAAATACATAAAATATGTAAAAATAAAATATAAAAATAATATATATAAAATATATAAAATATATAAAATATAAATAAAATATATAAATATATAAATATATAAAAAATATAAAAATAAATAAATATAAATATATAAAATATATAAAATATATAAAATATAAAAATAATAAAATATATAGAAATAAATATATAAAAATAAATATATAAAATATATAAAATGGCTAAAATGTGTATTATAAAAATATGTTAAATATCTTATATCAAATAAATATCATGAATATAAATGAAATATATGAATTATAAATAGATATGGAATATATTATATATATATATATATATATATATATATATATATATATATATATATATATATATATATATATATATATATATATATATATATATATATATATATATATATATATATATATGTCGGGAAATGCACAAACAAAGGATTGAGAATAAATCCAGCAAAAAGTAAAGTAATGAGGATTGGGGGTTGGGATGAGGTGGTGAGAGGGGAAGAATGGGGGAGTGTGGAGGAAGGGAGAGAGAGAGAGAGAGATTGGAGGAATAGAAAGAATTCAAATATATGAGAATGCTCGTGGAGGGAAAAGAGGGGATGAAAAATGAAATAAAGAATAGAGTGGTGGAAGTGATGGGAATTAAGTGATGGGAATAAAGTGATGGGAGGACTAAGGAAGGTATGAAAGAAAGGGTGAACATTGAAGGAAATTAAGGTACGAATGTTTGAGTGCATGTGTTTTCCATCTACAATGAATGGGTGTGAAACATGGATGATGAATGCTCAAGTGAAGAAAAGATTGATTGTGTTTGAGATGAAGGGATTGAGAAAGATATGTGATTTGAAAAGTGTAGATAGAATCAGTAGCAAAATTATAAGGAAGATGTGTGGATGGAGAAGGAGAATCATGGATAAATCACCAAGGTGGTTTGGATATGTGTGTAGAGTGGATGAAGACAGGATGGTGGAGGTTGAGGGAGGTGCAGGGAAAGGAAGGTCAAAGTGGATATTAGATGGACTGAGCGAAGGAGATTTCAGGGGAAAGGGGAAAGGTTTTGAGTTTGGTCTAGGGGAAGAAAGCTGCAAAGGACAGAGAAAGATGCAGGGCGCTGATGAACGGGGGGGGGGAGGGTAGAAAAAAAGGTGAGGTATGTACGTGCGTGTGTGAAGGAATTATGGTGGGCACCACCCCACGAGAGTGAGAAAAGTGGAAAATGAAATAATATATATATATATATATATATATATATATATATATATATATATATATATATATATATATATATATATATATATATATATATATATATAATTTAAAAGAACTTATATATAAATCAAACATTTTTGGTTCAAATACAAGAAAATTGTAACCCAAAAATACTACATTTTATTCAAAGATAAAAGAGAGTTTTGGGTCAAAACCCCGAACTCCACAATATTAGTTTTATTAACTCTATACGTAAAACTGCTTTGGAACCCTCTCCCCCATCCTCCTTCCCCTTATTTCCCCTTATACAGCCCTTCCCACTCCCCCAAACAATATCTTTCGCAGGCATTGTTTTAATTAAACATCAAAAACTTCAAAAAAGTTCCCACAACGCCCAAGAATGAAACAAAAACATGAAAACAATTTAAATTTTTGAAATTTTGAAATTTTTGAAAATTTAAGAGTAAATAAATAAAAAAATCGAATAAAATTAAATAAAAAGAAACATTAAAAAAAAGAAAATATAATAAAAAGTGTTATATGACATTTTATTTAAAAAAAATGAAATGCATAAAATGAATGAAAATTAATTTAAAAATAAAGGCATTGTAAAGTTTGGTAAATTTTAGGATGCAGAGTTATATGCTTGTATATATATATATATATATATATATATATATATATATATATATATATATATATATATATATATATATATATATATATATATATATATATATATATATATTATATATATATATATATATATGTAAATATGTGGCGACTTTTTAGCGAACCAAATTCCGACATAACCGAATAATAATAAATACATCATACATTATACATATATATATATATATATATATATATATATATATATATATATATATATATATATATATATATATATATATATATATATATATATATATATATATAGATGAAGTTTGATAGTCTGAACATCTCGATAAAGGCATAATAATTACTTGTTTTGCAAGTAGCTTTGATGTGTATGAAGAAGTTTGACCTCAACATTTAAATTTCATGTAAATCTTCAATTTTCACTACCCCTCTGTAATCCCCATCGTACAGCTGAACTATCCCAACAAACTCCTTATCTTACTGTTATTATAATGGACTCTTTATTTTTGAGTTCTTTTGCCAAAGACTTATCTACGTTAACAAAACTTCATTAGTCTCTTCTTTCCATTAAGTCTTATCCATTCTTTTTTCTAAGTTTTCAACTCAAACTTGACCACTATATTTTTTCGTTCTTGTACTCCAAGTATACTACCAAGAACATTTCTTCTATTTCAGTAACTGCCTTTGATCAACCTTTCAAATTTTCGAACGAAAAGTAACAATACACTTTGACATTTAATTTGGTTTAACGTAATTCTAATGAATTTGATGGTAACCATTCGAACCTTTAAAAAGGTTAAGTTTTAATCAAAATGTTTAGTTGTAACATTAAAAGGAATTTCCTACTTTATATATATATATATATATATATATATATATATATATATATATATATATATATATATATATATATATATATATATATATATATATATATATATATATATATATATATATATATATATATATATATATATATATATATATATATATATATATATATTATATATATATATATATATATATATATATATATATATATATATATATATATATATATATATATATATATATATATATATATATATATATATATATATATATATATATATATATATATATATATATATATATATATATATATATATATATATATATATATATATATATATATATATATATATATATATATATATATATATATATATATATATATATATATATATATATTATATACTTCACAGAAGATTCAAGTTTTAAGTTGTTTTAGTAAAGGAATCTTCAAAGGGATTATCTTCCTCAAAGAATATAATCTCTTTATCTTCATTATTAATCTCCACATAGACTTTTCTTTTCTTTAAAATAAAAAAATAAAAAAGTTATAAGAATAAAAGTATTAAATTTTAAAGTTTGTTTGGTAATAATTGTTTATAATGTAATTATTTTTTTTATTTATTTTTTTTTTTTTTTACTAAAAGAACTACAGTTTGCTTTTTAATTCTAAACTGAAGCTTGGAAAAACTCTAAATTATCAAAATAAAATTTTTTAAGTTAGTATTGGTTCTGTTTAGTTAGATTTGTTTAGATTGTTCTTTGGTTAAGTTAAGTTTAGTTAGGTTTGCTTAGATTCAGAAGTGAGCACCCGCAAGTCCGCAAATTCGCATAATAAAATTTTTTGTCCACTAATGAAGTCCATTATATATATATATATATATATATATATATATATATATATATATATATATATATATATATATATATATATATATATATATATATATATATATATATATATATATATATATATATAACATAACGTTTATAGATTCTGAGACTCCATGCTATGCATCTACATGTTTGAAACATGACCTCTTCTCAGCCTTCTGTCTTCCCCACTCGGCTATCATTTATATTAATAAGTATAACGATATATATGCTGCTTGAAGCTGATAAATTTTAAGATTTATCTAATTTACAATTGATTAAAAAACTGGATAGGACAAAAAACGGGATAGTAGTTTGAAAAATGGGACTGTCCAGGAAAATTGGACGTCTGGTAACCTTAACGTAGCATGGATAGAGAATACAAGTATTTTCAAACCTTAATTGATAGGCTTTGGGTGTGTTCCATGAAATCAAGCTTGACGTCAAGCTTAATTCAGCTGCAGCGAAAATATCTTGAAGAATCTTGAATATTAGTGGGACACTTCTCTTTAGCAATTATCAGCTGAAGTATATAAACAAACGTAAATATATTTTAAAATCTAATTTAATCAGTCATTTAATTAACTTAAAAAATCACTTAATTTAATCAATATCATTAATGCCATATATAAGAATATAAGATAATATATGAGTCAAACGAAGATTTTAAAAAGATTTTGGCGGCAGCCATGATTAAAAAAAAAAACGTTGGAACCAATGAAATTTTCAATAACTGAAATTAACTAATTTGCTTCATTTAAAACAAATTAATGATCCGAAAAGGCTAAAATAATTATTCAAAAATAATTTGCAAATAAATCTATCTGTGTAGTAATATTTACAAAAGTTTTAATTCTAAAAGAAGGCCTAACTCCTCCATCTTTGTTTACACCACGTGACCATTCGAGATTGCGGCAGCGCAAATTGAAGATAGAAATTTCTGTCTTGAATTTTCGCTGCCGAGAGCAGAAAGTTATTGCAGCAATATCAAGTAGGACACGCTGCATAGGCCACTTCATTTAAGAATCTTCAATATTCTTAAAGAATCTTGATCATGTCATGGAACACACCCTTTATTTTTCCTCTTAGATTTACCATTCTTCGATGAACGGTGTCGGTGCCAGACGTACAAAGATAGTCAACGTGTAATAACTAATAAACAAATAATTCGTCTATTATATATATATATATATATATATATATATATATATATATATATATATATATATATATATATATATATATATATATATATATATATATTATATAATAATTTTTAAGAAAATTAATAATGATAAATAAATGATTAATAATAATAATAATGATGATGATAATAATAATAATAAAAATAATAATAATAATAGTAATGATAATATTATTATTATCATCAAGAGTAATAAGAATATTAATAAAAATAATAATATTAAAAATGAAAATAATAGTACTATTTATAATATTAATAATAATAATAATAATAATAATAATAATAATAATAATAATAATAATAATAATAATAATAATAATAATAATAATAATAATAATAAAATACCATTTAAATAATAATAATAATAATGAAAATAAATAATTATAATAACACTGTAATATGGCGAAAATGAAACTTTTTAACGAGCAATTAAAAATAAATGATGCAAGTTTTGAGCAAAATTTTCAATCTTTTCTTTTTATTTTTTTTTTTTATTAAATAATTTATTTTCGGTTTAATTTAATTCTGAGTTTTTAATTTTCACTTAAGTTTTAAATTAAAAATAACAACTTCTCAGTAATGAAATATAAATGTCACATGAGCATTATTAAAAATAACAATAATAATAATAATAATAATAATAATAGTAATAATAATAATAATAATAATAATAATAATAATAATAATAATAATAATAATAATAATATATAATAATTAATAAAATTAAAAATAAAAATATTTTTTTAGAATAAATGCCTTTTAAAAATTAAATGAATTTTCATGTTTATATTTTTCATAATTTTCATTTTTATTTTATTTATTTATTTATTATTATATTATTATTATTATTATTATTATTATTATTACTATTATTATTATTATTATTATTATTATTATTATTATTATTATTATTATTATTATTATTATTATTATTATTATTATTATACTCTGAACTGCTATTTTTTTTTTTTTTAAATTTTCATTTCATGTATATTCTTTATATTTTTAATTTATTTATTTCATTTTGTTACTATTTACTAAAAAATGAAACTTTAATAAGTACTTTTTAACACTTTAATTATTCGTTAATATAAGTAAGGTTTTTGTCTTTTCTTTTTCTATTGTTTTATTTTATTTTATTTCATTATTTTTTATTTTTATTTTAACCCTTTGACAACAATTTTAATTACCTTTTCTGTTTTTTTTTTAAAATTTTATATAATTCCTTAAGTTAAATTAATTATTTCTATATTTTTAATAACTACTAATGGTATGAAATTTATTGTTATAAATGTTAAATAAAAAGAAAAAGATAATTAAAAGAAGATAATAGTAAGTAATATCAACAGCAACAACAACAATAATAATAATAATAATAATAATAATAATAATAATAATAATAATAATAATAATAATAACAATAATAATAGTATTAACAATAATAATAATAAAATTAATAATAATAATAATAATAATAATATAATACATATAGTAATTATTGTATTTATAAGGGGTTAATAATAAAAATAATAATAATAATAATAATAATAATAATAATAATAATAATAATAATAATAATAATAATAATAATAATAATAATAATAATAATAATAATAATAATAAAAATAAAAATATAATAATATATCAATTATTTAAAAAAAAAAAAAAAAAAAATTTATAATTATTATTATTTTATTATTATAATATGTACTTTTTCTTGCAGATTATTATTATTGTAATTGATATTATTATTTTTTTAGTGTCATAATTATTATTGCTACTGTAATGAGTATTATTATTATAACTATAATTAATGTTCTTAGTTATTATTATCATTGTTATTTATTGTTATTTTTATAATAACTATTGACTATTCTTATCGCTATTATTATTATTATTATTATTATTATTATTATTATTATTATTATTATTATTATTATTATTATTATTATTATTCGATAAATCTTATTATTATTATTATTATTGTTGTCATGATTATTATTTGTTATTATAATTATTATCAGTGGTATTATTATTATTATTATTATTATTATTATTATTATTATTATTATTATTATTATTATTAACAAAATTATTATTGAAATTATTATTATGATTATTATAATTATTAATAATTTGCAATTTCTGATATGACTGTTTGAAAAATATTCTCTCAAGATATTGAAATTAAAATTCAATTATGTAACAATTTTTTTAAAATTTTATATAATTATAATTTCTATTTAATTACCCTTTTAAAAATTTACATGTGTCATTAACATAAATTTAATATATCATAATTTATTATTTAATAAATTAATTTTTAAAAAAAAAAATATTCAAAATATATATAATATTATATATATATATATATATATATATATATATATATATATATATATATATATATATATATATATATATATATATATATATATATATATATATATATATATATATATATATATATATATATATATATATATATATATATATATATATATATATATATATATATATTATATATATATATATATATATATATATATATATATAGTAAATAATGAATTTTGCTCTTCGATTCATGAGTTCCTTACCTTCTTCTAATAAGGAGAGCTAGTGAGAAATCTTTTTTATCAAAAGTTTGCCTTCCCTGATTGAGTCCTAGCTCAACTCCTATTAGTATTCCTCTCTGAACTCTAATACTAAGAACGGAAATTCATTGCTATATCCTATTTCCTATTACTTTAATTTAAACATCTTTATTCTCTATTAGATTCTCATGCCGTATATATATATATATATATATATATATATATATATATATATATATATATATATATATATATATATATATATATATATATATATATATATATATATATATATATATATATATATATATATATATATATATATATATATATATATATATATATATATATATATATATATATATATATATATATATATATATATATATATAAACTCAATTTCTCCATCTTTCTACCCGACACAATATTTTACACAATTATGATATTTTCTTCGAAAACACACAACTGAAGCCTTCATCTCTCCTTAATATTCTTGGTGTTTCTTTTTCTCGTAGTCTTTCTTGGAAAGATCACATTATTTCTCTCTAAACAAGCTTCTAAGAGGTTAGGCGAGTTCAAAACTTCTTCAGTCGACCCCAGTTGCTAGCTCTTTATAGAGGTATTGTTCGCCCTTGCATGGAGTATGCGTCACACATCTAGGGTGGTTCCC
>SEYY01018445.1:17500-20000 GCA_009176605.1 Armadillidium nasatum | reverse complement strand
AAACAAACAAGAAAAATATTCCAAATACAATTCCTTCAATAAGATTAAGAATAAAATAGTAAGAATAATAATATTAAGAATAAAAAAAATCAAACATATTTTAATTAATTTTCCTTAGGTAAGATAAAAAATAAGTAATAGAATAAAGCAAAGCAAAAATATTGCAAGAATATTGACTTAAAAAAGATGACTTAAAACAAAGAAAATATTCCAAATACAATTAGTAAAATAAGATTAAGAATAAAATAATAACAATAATAAGAATAAAAGAAACAAAGAAAATATTCCAAATAAATTTCCAAAAAATAAGTTTAGAAATAAAATAATAAGAATAATAATAAGAATAAAAGAAACGAAGAAAATATTTCAAATACAATTCCAAAAAATAAGTTTAAGAATAAAATAATGAAAACAATAATAAGAATAAAACAAACAAAATATTCCTTAAAATAAGCTTAAAAAAAAAATAATAAAAAATAATAATAAGAATAAAATAAACAAATAATTCTAAATACAAACCTTACGATTGATAAGAAGAAAGAATATTGACTATAAAATAGCTTAATCATATTTTTTTCTGAATACGTTTCATACTTGAAAATCATGTTCAGCTTTCACGTAGTTTTAAATCTAAATTCTTAATAGTAAGAAATCATGCACAGACCTAAATCGAAAATTTGCACGCGATCTCCTTCAGCCTGAATTGTAATCTTTTCTTAAGTATTATTATTATTATTATTACTATTATTTTGGTCTTATTTATAAAGGTGCCTTTATGTAAGATTTCTTTTCGGAGGTCTCTTTATTTACCAGTTGTTCCATTAGGACAATGTAATCATTAGCTGCTCTGTTCATTTTCATTTTATTTTATGTATGTATGTATATATATATATATATATATATATATATATATATATATATATATATATATATATATATATATATATATATATATATATATATATATATATATATATATATATATATATATATATATATATATATATATATATATATATATATATATATATATATATATATATATATATATATATATATATATATATATATATATATATATATATATATATATATATATATATATATATATATATATATATATATATATATATATATATATATATATATATATATATATATATATATATATATATATATATATATATATATATAAGAGAGGGAAAAAGTGAGAAAAGAGAAAAACAGATAGATGGAATAAAAGAAACATAGGAAACCAGAGAAACAAGAGATAGTCAAAAGGGACAAACATCGGACAGACAGACAGACTATTGAAAATTATTCGTTAAAAATATGCTTTAACATTTTATGCAACAATTTGTAACATTTCATTATTATTATTTCTTATGTTTTTTTTCATGTTTTTTTTCTTTTTTTTATGTTTTTTCCTTTTTCTTTTTCTTGCTTCATTTGCATACGCTTTATTTTGCTTAATAAATTTTTGCGCGTTAAAACCATGGAAAATTCCGATTGTAGGTTATTACTTGGTAATTACTCATTATTTTGTGAATCTCTTACATTTAACTCATTAGTTTTTTTTCTCTTAACAAAGTTTAAAGCTTAGGTAATGGGGAAAAGAAGCAAATTAGGAGATAACTAAATGAGAAAAGCTCAGTTTGAGACTCGGTGTTTCTCAAAAGGAAGAAAACAAAAAAGAAAAATTACTCGTCATTATTGGCAAATTCGATAAAGTTTGACGTGCAAATGAGATAATTTCAGTCCGAAGGTCTGAAAGTTTTTTTTTACTGCTCCTTTTTTTTCAAATCTCTACAATTGTAAGCCTTAAAATTTGAAGAGTTGTTGACTTCGTGTTACTTTGAGATCTGTGTAGACAACCCATTTAGTGCAAAATAAAGAGCAAAAAATGTGAGAGGATTAAAATTTGTGTCATTTTAACATTCGATTCGTTGTTGACTACAAATTTTTGACTATGGATGATTGCAATTTATCTAGACTTCAGTTTAAAGAAAAAAGGAAAGAAAAGGAGAAAATTTTCGTTACTTTCACGTCGATAATTTGTGGACTGTGGAAAATTACTATTTAACTTCCAGATATTTAGTTTTTTCCTTATGGATTCTCTTTTCCCAGAATTAGAAAATTTTTGACCTTTCTAATCCCCGCAATGATTCCTCCCAGTTACCATTTCACTTTAAATTCCTTTACATTTCCTTTCATAACTTGTAATTAATATCAGAAATTCACTGTCATTTTAGAGAGTCGCACAAACATGACTTCTTCATCCTGAATTATAATCTTTCCTTAAGTATTATTATTATTATTATTATTATTATTATTATTATTATTATTATTATTATTATTATTATTATTATTATTATTATTATATTATTATTATTATTATTATTATTATTATTATTATTATTATTATTATTATTATTATTATTATTATTATTATTATTATTATATTATTATTATTATTATTATTATTATTATTATTATTATT
>SEYY01018445.1:0-7500 GCA_009176605.1 Armadillidium nasatum | reverse complement strand
ATTTAAAATTACTTAATAAATTGAAAGGAACTTTAATGATTGGCTATTTAAAGAATCATTGAAACTGAAAGAAATTGATTTTGTTAAATATTTAAAGAACTCTTAAAACTGAAAGAACGTGTTTAGTTTAACTCATTAAAATTAAAGAATTCATTAAAACTGAAAGAACTTGATTTGGTTAAATATTTAAAGAATTCTTAAAACTGAAAAAAAGACGTGTTTTGTTTGACTCATGAAAATAAAAGCTTCCATTAAATCTGAAAGAGCTTGATTGCGTTATTTATTTAAAGAACTCTTAAAACTGAAAGAGCGTGTTTTATTTGACTCTTTAAAATTAAAGAACCCATTAAAATTGAAAATGTTAGATTGGGAAATATATTTAAAGAACTCCTAAAACTGAAAGAACATGTTTAGTTTTAAAATTTAATGAACTCATTATAATTTTCAGGATGTCTGAGTATTTAACGAGCTCATTAAAATTGAGAAATCCTTTTGATATAAAATCCTCATTAAACTTAAATCAACTATTTTAATCAAGTTTTTAAAAAATTCATCAAAATTTTACGAACGTCTTTTGAAAACTAACGAGCTCATTAAAATTGATCGATCCCTTTTGATTGAGTATATAAAATCTCATTAAAGTTGAAAGAACTATTTTAATCAAGTTTTTAAATAATTCCTTAAAATTTTATGAAAGTGGTTTGAAAACTCATTTAAATTGATAAGCACGTGTTTTGATTGAGCAATTTTAGAATTAATTAAAATTGAAAGAACTTTTTTTGAATGCGTATTTAAAGGACTCTCCAAATAGAAAGAGAATTTAATGAACTCATTAAAATTAAAATGATGTGTTTTGATTGAATATTTAAGTGCCACATAAAAATTTAAAGAAACTTTTTAATTAAATTTTCCAAGATATCATTAAAATTGAAAGTGCTTATTTTGTTCAAGCATATAGAGAACTCATTAAAGTTGAAAGAAAGGTTTTGATAAAAAATTTAAATAACTCATTACAATTAAAAGCATATTAAAATTGAATATTTAAAGAATTCATTAAAATCGAAAGAAGGGTTTTTGCTTAAATATTTGAAAAATTCTTTACAATTAAGAGCGCGTTGTAATTGAGAATTTAGAGAACTCATTAAAATTGATAGAAAGTTTTTAATTAAATATTACAAAAGCGCGTTATGATTGAACATTTAAAGAACTCATTAAAATTGAAAGCAGACTTTTGATTAAATATTTGAAAAACTCATTACAATTAAGATCGCGTTATGATTGAGCATTTAGAGAAATCATTATAAAAGCGATTTATGATTGAACATTTAGAGAACTCATTAAAATTGAAAGCAGACTTTTGATTAAATATTTGAAAAACTCATTACAATTAAGATCGCGTTATGATTGAGCATTTAGAGATATCATTATAAAAGCGCGTTATGATTGAACATTTAAAGAACTCATTAAAATTAAAAGCAGGCTTTTAATTAAGTATTTGAAAGACTCATTACAATTAAGATGGCTTTATGATTGAGCATTTAGAGATTTCATTATAAAAGCGCGTTATGATTGAACATTTAAAGAACTCATTAAAATTGAAAGAACGTGTTTTAATTGACCCTATAATTAATAGAAAGCCTTGATGAAGAAAGAATATATGAATATTTTGTAGCATAGAGAAACATTTGAATGTGTTTAAATTAGAAAATGCATTTAAAGTTCGTAAAGACAAATGAAAGTATTTTTTTCAAAATAAAAAGAGAGTACTTGAAGTAAATGGAAAGAATGACAATTAAAAGTACTTTTTTTTTTTAATTGTAAAAACGGCAATTAAAAGTTGTCTTTATATAATGGAAAGAATATATAGGAAAGTTTTTTTTTAAAGTTTTATAAAAAAAAAAATGTTTAAAAATACTCTTTAATAATTTACGGAAAGAAAATTACGTTGTTGTAAGTATAAATGAAAATTTTCATTAAAAATTAAAGAAAAACTTCATGTTAACGTCATATGAAAGTAAACATTAAAATTTAAACAATAATTTTACATAATTTAAATATACACGAAACTACATTTTAAATATTAAAAAGAATTAGCTTTATGAAGAACTTTGCTTAATCAAATAAATATAATGGAACTTATTAAAATTCCAAGAAAGAATTTTACGTAAATAACAATAATAAAAAGAATAAATATAAGAAAGTACTCTGCAAATACCTCAAGAAAGTAGGATATTAAAAATAAATTTAAACTTGTAAATATTTAAGTAAAGATCAACGTAAGTGAAATTATATTATATTTTAAATTTAAAAAATTTAACAATTATTTTACACAAAACATAATTAAAAAATAACTATATTAATGTGTTTAAAATTTTTATCAGTAATTTTACATAATTAAAAACACATACTAATTAATTTAAAGTACTAAAGAAAGAACTTTGTTTGATTGAAAGAACATTTAAAAGTAAAAAATAAAATTTAAATAGATTTTTTAATAAATATTATTGCAAGAGATTACTCGATAAAGTACATAAGAAAGTATTCATTAAAAATGTTAATAAGCACTTCATTTTTCTTAAAAAGACATAAATATATTCTTAAAAAATATACACAATATTTAAAGACATAAGAATGTACTCATTAAAACTGCCAACAAGACATTTAAATATCCTCATTAAAAAATACCTAAAATTTAAAGTTATAAGAGTACTCATTAAAAGTCGAACAAGTACTTCACTTTCTTATAAAAAAAATATAAAAAAAAACTACATTTAAATATACTTATTTAAAAAATGACAAAATTTAAAGATGCAAGAGTACTCATTAAAAATGCTAGAAAAGTCCTTTATTTCCATTAAAAATATATATGTATATATTTAAGTACACTCATTAAAAATAAATACAAGTACATTAAATACATGTGAAAAAAAATGTTTCTATTAATTATTTTTTTTTTCTTCTTTTTCTTCTTGAAAGTATTAACAACTTTTAATTGAAAATTATAAATGAGTCTGAATAATTAATTTCTAAAAGTTAAAAGAATTTTTTTTTTTTTTTTTTTTTTTTTTTTTTTTTTTTTAAGAAAAAGGAATTAAAAAGAAACTTTCTACGTCTTTATTCAAGTTATTCATCGAAATGATTGATTGAAAGGATTGATTAAAATGATTGATTGAATTGAAGAGTTTGAAATCTTCTCACACAGTTATTCATCATTTTCAATCTTTGCAATGTAAGAACAATACAATATATATATATATATATATATATATATATATATATATATATATATATATATATATATATATATATATATATATATATATATATATATATATATATATATATATATATATATATATATATATATATATATATATATATATATATATATATATATATATATATATATATATATATATATATATATATATATATATATATGTATATGTGTGTGTGTGTGTGTGTGTGTGTGTGTGCATTAAAAAATTTCCAACTAAGGATGTAAATTTATTAGCTTCATCAACATTTAATGTTCCAGTCATTATCTTAAAGAGCTTTCGTGCAAAATTAAGTGCCGAAGTGTTTGATATTCGATTCAAGCCTTTTATTAGATTCATTTCCGAAACGTTGTTATTTATCATTGTATTATTTAATTTTCCATTTTGAATATATATTATAAAAAATTTTTTTTTTTTAAATTTTTTTTTTAATTTTATTAAAAATTAATAAAATATATAATATATATATATATATATATATATATATATATATATATATATATATATATATATATATATATATATATATATATATATATATGTGTGTTGTGTGTGTGTGTGTGTTGTGCATATGTTGAGTGTGTTTTTATTGAAAATTATCTGTTAATTTATTATATATATATATATATATATATATATATATATATATATATATATATATATATATATATATATATTATATATATATATATATATATATATATATACATATATATATTATATATATATATATATATATATATATATATATATATATATATATATATATATATATTCTCCCTGGAAGGGTTTTCACACTGTCAGTGGGAACCAGCATATTTCGCCATCTGTTCTTAAAAGTCCCTCTCCCAGAGGGAGATATATATATATATATATATATATATATATATATATATATTATATATATATATATATATATATAAAAATATAAAAATATCAAAAATAAAAAAAAATATATATATATATATATATATATATATTATATATATATATATATATATATATATATATAATATATATATATATATATATATATATATATATATATATATATATAATATTTTATATTATATTAATTAATAAAAAAAATTATTATTATATATATATATATATATATATATATATTATAATATATATATATATATATATATATATATATATATATATATATATATATATATATATATATATATATATATATAATATATTAAAAAATAATTTTTTTAAAATGTTTTAATTAAATTTACAAGTATATCATCACAAAAGACTTGTTAGAAATAATGAATGTTACCAAACGAAAATGGGAACATATATACTATATATATATATATATATATATATATATATATATATATATATATATATATATATATATATATATATATATATATTATATATATATATATATATATATATATATATAATACTTTACTTATTAAATTATTATTATTTTTGATTTGTTATTATTATTATTATTATTAATTTATTATTTTATTATTATTATTATTTATTATTATTATTATTATTATCAGAATTATTATTATTATCATTGTCATTATTATTTTCATTATTATTATTATCAGTCATTATCATTATCATTATTATCATTATTATTATTTCTTTTCATTATTATTATTATTATTATTATTATTATTATTATTATTATTATTATTATTATTATTATTATTTTATCCTGGGAAACGACTCGTGTCATAAACACTCGTGAAGTATTTTAGTCAAATGAGCTGGAAAACGATTTAAAAAAAATAATAATAAATAAATAAAAATATAAAAAAATCAACAAAAAAAAATAATAAAAAAGAAAACTTAATCGAAAGCTCTTTCACTAATTACTGGATAAAAAAAAAAAATTAGAAAATGAGAGATTTAAGTAGATAGAGAGAGAAGGAGAGAAAGAAAGAAAAACTTTGTTAAAATAGACAAAAAGTGGCGAAGAAAACAAATGAAGATAAAGAATTAAAGAGAAGAAGAGAAAGTGAAAAGAAAACCACGATAAAAAATAGAAAAATTAAAGAAAAAGAAAGAGAAAATTTAAAATAATTAAAGAAATATGGAAAGATAGAGAAAGAGCGTAAATTAGTTGATAATCGGAATAAATGAAGGAAGAAGAAGAAAGAAACTTGAGATAAAGGAGATAAAAGAGTATTATGAGACTTCTGAAAATTGGTAGATTAAAAGAAATTAAAGAATTTAATTCCACAGAGAAAAAAATAAGTAAAAAACAAATCATTTAGAATCATAGTTATAAAGTGGTATCACAAAGAGGGAACTAACAACATGACTCTCTCTCCCTCCCACTCTCTCTCTCTCTCTATCTACAGAATATATATATATATATATATATATATATATATATATATATATATATATATATATATATATATATATATATATATATATATATATATATATATATATATATATATATATATATATATATAAATTCAAATGCTACTAAAACTTAATCTTGTTTATTATGCATTATGTTTCCTAAAAGCAGAAAGCGTGAAATAGTTATTTAATAAATATTTCCTTTTCAATCCCCCCCACCTCCCCTTCCTCTTATCCTCTCTATCCCCCCATTTTTTCCCACTATTCCCACCTCTTCTCTCTCTCTCTCCTTTTTTCCTAGTTTATATTCTCATTTCTGTATCACTATTTATTCTCTTATTTTGCATTGATAACAGGTTTCAACCACAATTTATTTTTAATTTCTTTTCACATGATTTTTCTCTGCCTTTTTCATTAACTGTTTTCCCCTTTATGACTATGATCAAGAATAAAAGATTAGAAGAGAGAGAAAGAGAGAGAGAATGAGTGAGTGACTGAGAGACAGACAGACAGACAGACAGACAGACAGAGATTGAGATTGAGATTGATAGATAGATAGGTAATATAATACTATATATATATATATATATATATATATATATATATATATATATATATATATATTATATATATATATATATATATATATATATATATAATATATAATATATATATATATATATATATATATATATATAATATATATATATATATATATATATATATATATATATATATATATATATTATATATATATATATATATATATATATATATATTATATATATATATATATATATATATATATATATATATATATATATCATGTACGCGGTGACATTATAAATAAATATTCTTTGCCCCAGCACAAAAGAATAAATTATCTTGCAAACACAAAGTTTCAGTAGTTCCTATGTCTGCTTCAAAGAACTGGAAATTTTGGAAAAGGTTCAAGACTTTTCATTTTGATCAGTTATTCCATCTGTACAAGGTCATTATTATTTCCTGAATTGAGTACAGATTAAATATCTGTGAGGTTCAAATCAATCTACGTTATTGTAGTTTCTTAGGAAGGAGAATAAGCCACTCAGCTTGAAGGTGGTTTAATTATTTGTTTTAAGACTAATGACTCAACTAATATATCAAATTAATTAATCTTAATACTGGCAGAGCTCAATATCTCAAAAGATATAACTAATAAATAAATAATTATCTTTTGAGATAATCATTCCACAGTTTCAGTAGAGTATAATACAAGCATTGAATAAGAACCTTATTATCTCTTGTTATCTCTTGTTATCTCTTGTATGGAGTACTGATTTAGTATTAAAGAGGTTTCATAGTCACGTAAGTTTTCTGTATAGAAAGTTCAAGTACTCTTTACGGATCTTTTTCTATTGAATGGGGTACTGAGTTAACATCTGCGAGAGTTTATGCCCACAGGAGGGTATAGCCTAAGTATAAATTTATAAACTGTTCATTACTCTCTCTTTTTTCTTGATTCTAGGTGATAAAGGTAATCTATCATATTTTTATTATGTACTGAAATAGTATTAGAAGAAACTATCCACAACCTTTAGTACACCTTCGTTGCGAAATGAGTAACGAGACTCTACAAATAAAAAAAATATTTTTGTATCTTCGTCTATCATAACATTTCATCAGTGAAATTCTTTGACAGAATCTATTTTTCCTTCTGTACCTAATCTTCATCACTTCAAACTTAACGGGTACATCCACCTGAAGTACTTCAGTAAACTGGGATGCTGAGTTGAGTTTTCAAGTATCTTTCTTTTTAGGCCTCGCCTTAAAAACGATCTTTATTTTTAGTGATGGCAGCATTCTTACACATGCACACACACACACACAC
>SEYY01018444.1:222500-225000 GCA_009176605.1 Armadillidium nasatum | reverse complement strand
AATAACCATAATAACTATAATAACAATAATATTTGGAATAATAACAATAATGATGATAACAATAATAGTAATAATAATAATATAAAATAATAATAATAATAATAATAATAATATATATAATAATAATAATAATAATAATAATAATAATAATAATATATAATAATAATAATAATAATAATAATAATAATAAAATAATAATAAAATAAAAAAATAAATCTAATAATAAATTTACTATTATTAATATTTTTACTAATATTATTTTTAATATTATTTACATTTTTATTATTATTTGTATCATTATTATTATTATTATTATTATTATTATTATTATTATTATTATTATTATTATTATTATTATTATTATTATTATTATTATTATTATTATTATTATTATTATTATTATTATTATTATTATTGTTATAAGATACATGACTCTTCAATCTCATGAAAACGCTTGTGAAAAAAGTGAGTTATAAATAAAATGGGGGAAAGGTCGTTAACTTCTTAGAAAGTTGTAATTGTTTCTTCAATTTTAGTCAAATCAATATCCAACTCTTTTCTGTGGAACCGACCAGGGCATGAGTAAATTTATTTCATCCATTCAAGCTAAAGCCATTCAAGTAGAATTGAATACGTTATTTCTATATTTTCTTTTTTCCTAAAAGCTAATTGGAAAGTTGAGAGAATCGACTTGTTAATTTTCTTGATAGATCTGCCTCTCTTATAAGTGTATAATGATATTTAGACCGTTTAGAAAGCGTAATTAAGAAATGAGCCAAATTATATTATGAAATGGTTATTTTTTAATTTTAATATAAATAAAAAAAATTTTTTTCACCATCAAAATTTAATTTAAGTTCGAAAGTTTCAGTATTTTCTTTTCTTCATTTTTTTTTTTTTTTTTTTTTTTTTTTTTTTTCTCTTAAATAAAACTTTTCAAATTGTCAGATCTACATTGTTAATCTAGGTGTGCTTCTTTTTTTTACAAAACTGCTTAAAATAATAAAATAAATACTTAAACTTTTGTAGTGAGGCTCTAACGCTTGTAAGTAAATATTTTTCTGCTGAAAGTAGTTATAGGACCAATATATATATATATATATATATATATATATATATATATATATATATATATATATATATATATATATATATATATATATATATATATATATATATATATATATATATATATATATATATATATATATATATATATATATATATATATATATATATATATATATATATATATATATATATATATATATATATATATATATATATATATATATATATATATATATATATATATATATATATATATATATATATATATATATATATATATATATATATATATATATATATATATATATATATATATATATATATATATATATATATATATATATATATATATATATATATATATATATATATATATATATATATATATATATATATATATATATATATATATATATATATATATATATATATATATATATATATATATATATATATATATATATATATATATATATATATATATATATATATATATATATATATATATATATATATATATATATATATATATATATATATATATATATATATATATATATAATATATATATATATATATATATATATATATATATATATATATATATATATATATATATATATATATATATATATATATATATATATATATATATATATATATATATATATATATATATATATATATATATATATATATATATATATATAATTGCGAAATTTCTCTATAATGAGTGCAATATAAATCAGCGTTAATTTCGACTGTCAACAATGTAATAGGATTTAATTGCATAATTATAAAGGAAGTTATCAATTTATGAGTTAAAATTTGGTTTGCCTTTTTTTACAACTGGAATTGTCAATAATTGAAAATTGATTTCATGATTTAAACATCTTCTAACTGGATTGTCTCATTATATAATGGATTATTTTTGTATATTATATATATATATATATATATAATATATATATATATATATATATATATATATATATATATATATATATATATATATATATATATATATATATATATATATATATATATATATATATATATATATATATATATATATATATATATATATATATATATATATATATATATATATATATGTGTGTGTGTGTGTGTGTGTGTGTGTGTGTGTGTGTGTGTGTGTGTGTGTGTGTGTGTGCGTGAGTAAAAGATATTACTGATATATTACAATCTATAAAGGAATGATAATTATAAATTTTAGGAGAAACTACTTCATTTTTTCATTTTTAACGTAAAATTATTCAAAAATGTAGTTTTTTTCAACCTTTCTTAACCTTGTTAACAAGAATTAAAAAATTATGAATAATTAGTTTATATATTTTATTTTTGTAAATTGTAAGCGTTTTATCATCAAAAAAATTTGTAGAAATATTTTGTTATTCACATTTTAATT
>SEYY01018444.1:197500-207500 GCA_009176605.1 Armadillidium nasatum | reverse complement strand
AAACAGATTTTTAAATGAACGAAGAGGATACAGGATATACTAAGAAGATCTGTTACGATATTGATAATATGATTCGAAATTGCAAAGCAGCTTCTGACAAACTTTTTTAACTTGCTTTCAATATTCATGTAAAAAGATGCTTAAATGAGATGGTCGAATATTTTTAATGTATTACATTTATGTCATCTACTTTGTTAGTGAAACTTTTTAGGGCATCTTGGAGTTTCCTTTTTTGCTATTATGTTTTTAATATCAAGATTTGTACGTGATTTTACAACTTGCTTTTTGTTAAAGAGATATTTTTTATTCAATCTGGAGTGGAGCGTTTTTTGGGCAAATTCATTGAAGATAAAACTTATTCACAAATTAAAAATAGATTTGGAAATCATGTGTATGCCGTCTACCGTGGATTAACGGTAGAGTGATTGACTTAGATGCTTGAGGTCACATGTTCGATCTTACATGCTGACCCTATATGGGTAGGACCTATCTAGAAATGTTCATCTCTTCAAATTGGACAGTTCTAATTTGATGCGAATTTTTATTTTAAAAAAAAAAGATAAAAAAATAAACTCAAGGAAATTTGGAAAACTAACGACCGGATGCCTTCCAAAATGACTTCAGTATTTCACTATCAGGATAACTTCGAAAGTCTTTATTTTGCCCTTGTAGAAAAGCGACATCCAGCAAAATTCAAAATTTCCTCCTTTCACATTGGTCGGATATTTTCTGCATCATCTTTTGAGATTTCAGATGGGTTGGTAATCGGTAATCTTAAAAGTAAGATTCAGGTGAACTGAGAAGAAATAATAGAGTAACATGATATTCTTAAATAAATAAATTTAATATACAAATAAATAATATCACAGTCTGAAAAATGAGAAAAGTAAAATAAAAAAAATTAATATTAAAATATCACATTTATAATATATTATTGAAAAAAAAGTTACATTAATTCAATCTTTATTATTCCATCACAACATCTACTTCTATGCGGATACCTCCACCTTTCAATATTACTTTCATCTTGAAAGTCGACCATCAAACAGCAGAAACTTCTCGCTAGAAGTCAATTAAACTCTAGTCTCTTTTCACTCTTGTTATGGCAAAAAACAATGATTGCTTTCAATACCTCGGATAAAACACAGATCCTTCATCTATCTACTAGACATAATCTTCCAACCAACAAAACATCTTCTTCGAAAGCACAAATAGAGAATTTGCACTTAATATTCTTGGTGCTTCTATTTTCGCGACCTTTCTTGGATGGATCACATTATTTCTCATTCTGAACAAGCTTTAAAGAGGTGAGTGTTTAGAAGCCTTCAAAATTTTTTCACGTCACCCTAGTTGCTTGCTCTCTCTCTCTCTCTCTCTCTCTCTCTCTCTCTCTCTCTCTCTCCCCAATTTATCTATCTATCTATCGATCTATCTATCTATCTTTCTATCTATCTATCTATCTATCTATCTATCTATCAATCTAAACAAGGTTCTAAGAGGTAAGGTGTTCTGAGACGTCGTAAGAACTCTTTCTCACCACCACAGTTGCAGCTTTTGTATAGGGGGGTCCTTCGACCTTTTACACTTCTAGAATGGATCCAAATATACTGTACTCCCTGATAAGGTGGAGTCTAGGGCATTTCATCTCTGTACACTTTCATTAATTCTGATTCACCGTCCTTTATTTGAATAACAACTTTCTACCTCAATTATTAAGTGTCCTTAACCTTCATATATATATATATATATATATATATATATATATATATATATATATATATATATATATATATATATATATATATATATATATATATATATATATATATATATATATATATATATATATATATATATATATACCTTGCATAACTCTGTTTTGAGAAACCCTTGTTTCAATATAACACGGTTTTTATTAATAAACCTATACAAAATTACGAAATTTGTAACTGATCAGCAACTGCAATTTCGAAATTGACAACTCATTAGCAACACTGATCGGCAACTGCAGGGTGCCCAGGGCGAGAAGAAAGGAAATCTCGGAAGAAATTGTGCAGATGGGTAAAGATTTTGGTTTTTCAAGTTTAGATTGTAAAAATTCAATTCAATTCTCAAACCTTATTCAGATTGTACATTTACAGGTTTTTAATTTTACAGTAGGTCCTTTACTACTAAATTCAATAATAATAATAATATTGTGAATGTCCAGTGTTCTGTACTCTGAATAGGGGCTGCTTGGGGAAAACACTGTGGTTTCCTTTGAGCCCCAGTGTTTAATACATATATAATATTTTACTTCATTTAAAAATACAATAAGTTATAAGTTACTACTAAAGTAACAGAATTCTAGTAATATTTATAATGGTGCTTATTATGCTAGTAACAATAACTGAAACTTTAATTATGATATCTTTTACTACAATAATAATACAATAATACTACTAATAATAAAATGTGAACGAAAGAATTGTTTCACATTCAAATGATCTGAATGATAACACCCTCTTGGAGTTTGGTCAACAACTAACCTATCAAGCAGAAGAAGACGAAGATAACATGGTCGAGGATGTCGTGGCTAAATAATTTTCCTTTTCTAACCTTTTAACTTTTTTAATTAGGAAAAATTGATGAAGCTTCCGATTTTCTCATCGATACTGACCCAAATTTTGAGAGAAGCATCAAAGTTTTGATAAAATCTCAATAATGCGAAAAGATGTTATAAAGAGCTCCTTGAAGAGACAGAAATGAAGAGGATGGTTCAACGAAAGCTAAAAGGAAAATTTTAATAAAAATTAAATTTTAACTAAAATTGAAGCTATTTTTTTTGTTTTTACAATTTTTAGATTAGTTTCAAAGGATTTTCTGTGCTATTTATTTGATTTATACAATGCAGTATCCCGCATGATGTAGGGTGGTGTCGACTACAGAAAGTTTTCATATTCCTGCAATCATAGTAGGAAGCAAAAAAAAATCTGGTTAAAGGTTAAAAGGTTCCCAGCCTTTAGAACCATATATATATATATATATATATATATATATATATATATATATATATATATATATATATATATATATATATATATATATATATATATATATATATATATATATATATATATATATATATATATATATATATATATATATATATATATATATATATATATATATATATATATATATATATATATATATATATATATATATATATATATATATATATATATATATATATATATATATATATATATAAGTGACGTCAGTGTTTGTTGGGAGAGTTTTATTATCTCGACAATCATTTATGTGAACGAAGTCATACCTTTTGGAATGAAAAGACTAAAATAAATATTGTAGATTGTTTTATTATTATTATTATTATTATTATTATTATTATTATTATTATTATTAATTATTATTATTATTATCATTATTATTATTATTACTATTATTATTAGTATTAGTAGTAGTGGTAGGAGAAGTAGTCATAGTAGCAGAAGAATTGCTTTTGTAAAGTTAAATGGGTCCTTTATGAAAGATTGTTTTTTTTTTCATTTAACATTAAATAAAACCTTAAAAATACTTCAACAATTTTTATTATTTATTATTAGAGGAAAAGAATATATATATATATATCTATATATATATATATATATATATATATATATATATATATATATATATATATATATATATATATATATATATATATATATATATATATATATATCCGTATAGGATTGCTGATCCTTATCGCACTCTTTCTCATGTGGCGGATAAGGGCTCCTACATCTTAAGGAGTATCATTGATCTACGGACCAACCATTTGGCAAATTCAGTTACCAGATTCTTTGATCAACTAATCGCATAATCTAAATGATGAATGAAACTGAAGTTATGTGTTACAGAATTGATCTTTTGTCATCAAACTTTGGCGTGAAAATGCGTGCTAGGATTTCCTTTTTATATATAAGAACATCGTATGATCCATCGAGGTTAAAGCAGGTAAAGATAGGTACACTGTGAGGGGTGATAATGCTGAGTGAGGTGAGGTGAACAAAGGAGGTAAATGTGATGTTGTGCCCAGGGGAAAATGTTCCTGTGCTCTGGGAATGATGAGGAGAAAAGCAAAACTAGAACGTAGGATTTGTGACACTGGAGGAGAAATGTGTGACAATATGAAGGAATACGAGTAGGTGTTAGCAAGAAAAATCAGACAACAGTTAGGTCGAAAAGCCTTAAACTCCACTGTTTCAAGGAAAACTGTATGTGTGGAGTGGATATACCCCAAATATGACCCCTATTCAGAACAAAGAAAAATGACCCCTATTCAGAACAAGAAACTGGATTGCCACAATGAAGTTATGAATGAGTCTAACTACACTAATTTCTTAGAAGTCTGTTAATGAGAGAGATAGTGATTTTTTCTTAGAAAGTTTACGAGCAAAAAGAAATACTAAGAATATATATTAAGGAAAAACAAAAATTTGAAATGTAAATTTTGGAGGATGTTGTGTGGAAAAACCTGTCGAGCAGATACATCAGATGAAAAACTGAGGTTTTGTAAACCATTAAAAAAAACTTTGTTTTTTCCCCAAACTAAAAATGCCAAAAAGATCATGAGCTAGTATCTCCAAGGTCATTCTGTTAGCATTAGAGATTTGATGTTAAGAGCGACATCATTTTAACTGAAATTGAATTGGAGAAGAAGTGTGAGAGATAAATCATCAAAAACCGTAAAAAAAAAAAAAAAAAAAAAAAAAAAAAAAAAAAAATTTGGTGGTAGGACAGAACTCTAGAGAATCCTCTTTCTATTGTTTCAAAGGAAATGTGAACAATGGTTCATCAACAACAGCAGCAATAGAGCAATCGTAAAGAAAACTTGACAGAAGGAGGTACCGAAAGAGGGAAGATAAATCAAAGCTTACTTCCAGTCTCAGTCGAGACTTTCGATATGCCTGGTACTTCCATTGTTCTCCCATATAGATATAGATATATATATATATATATATATATATATATATATATATATATATATATATATATATATATATATATATATATATATATATATATATATATATATATATATATATATATATATATATATATATATATATATATATATATATATATATATATATATATATATATATATATATATATATATATATATATATATATATATATATATATATATATATATATATATATATATGTATATATCCTGTCCGAGGTCTAGCATTGATAACTTGAGTAACTTCTTGTTTAGGTTGTCGGCTTGCTAGGAATTCTGGTTTTGTTCCAGGAGAATTTCTCCTAAGCGTTTGCCAAGGCTCTCCTATCACTCCCCTTCAGAAGCTCCCAACAGTGTACCAGAAACCCCACACGGTATATATATATATATATATATATATATATATATATATATATATATATATATATATATATATATATATATATTATATATATATATATATATAATATATATATATATATATATATATATATATATATATTAAACATTCGTGTCTATCATGTATTTGAATTTCGCTTAAAAAAGATTTAAATATAAAGGTTTAAATATATTCAAATTTCTTTTTCAAACAAAGCGTTTATCCAACAAAAGCTATATTATCATCATTCCATTAATAGTCGTTAAGTCAACAATTTTATGTAAACGTTTTTTATGTCTTAAATATTTCCAATGATTTATAAAATCTAAAATAATTATTTGCAGAGCGTTTACGTAAAATTATTCGGTTGGCCAAGTTTGCTTGCACAACCCGTTTTTTTACATTCTGTCATTGTATTTACACCCCAATCTGTTTGTCTACCTCATCAAAAAATTTAAACCACTATTCCAAACATGGCATATTCCTCCCAATTTTGACAGGTTAAGCAAACTTTCTCTGGAAGTTATTGGCAACTCTATCTTTCGTACGCGCCCTTGCGTCACGATCAGTAACCAAAATCAAGCTCTTCTGAATATTCTCCTTCGCGTTTTGTGCGCCGAAGTCACGTTTCTCTATTAGCCAATTCAGCCCAATGATATTTGCCCCGTCGTACTTGTGCTGTATCGCATGTCACTGCGAGAGAAGCATTTCGACCATTATTCTACGTGAGATCTGCGTGTGATTTGACAATATAATGTAATGTATGAGAAGAGATTAAGGTTATCGCTTCCCTGCATTATAACTATTTATTTTGGACGGTGAGCTCATCTACCAGGCCAAAAATAACTATTATTCTTCTTTATCTTTTTCGTTATTATTATTATTATTATTATTATTATTATTATTATTATTATTATTATTATTATTATTATTATTATTATTATTATTATCCCAATCTGAAAACTATTACAACTATTAATTATTTTTCCGCTAATTTTCATCACAAAAACTCTTGCCGTCTTTTATATAAATGAATGATTTTTTAGATCAAATTTTTGATAATATTAAATAATTGAATCCAGAATTGATACTATTCCTTGGAACGTTTGTTGTATTATTCTGATGGATTAATGTTGTTTGGTGGAATTTAAAACGTGTATTAAAAATAATTTATTTTTTATTTTTTATTTTTTTTTTAAATTTCAGTTAATGTTTGAACCTTCATTACAACTTTGGGAGGTCGAAGGTTGTTCTTTAAAAGTAAAGTAAAAGATATATATATATATATATATATATATATATATATATATATATATATATATATATATATATATATATATATATATATATATATATATATATATATATATATATATATAAGCAAGAATGGGTCTTCGATAAACCCTACCACTCTAAAACAAAAAAAAAAAGGGGGCAAGTACTTAAAACTCAGAAAAAAGCAAATTTGAAAATAATTATATGTCTGTGTGGCACGTAGTAGATCTATACACCATTTGAGTAATATACAACAGACATCAAGCAAATAAAACTTTCATTTGAATGATTAATAGAAGCCATCAAGCAAATTAACCTAATGTTATGAAAACATTTATTTTTAAATTAAACTTTACATTAAACAATCCTTTCATAAATAGATTTCATTTAAGGATGTCTGAGATGAAAGTATGAAAAACAATACAACACTCGAAGAAATCTAAGTTAATGTGGATTGCTATACAATAAAAATAATGCTGCTCAAAAACTTATAAAATATTCAAACTAAGCTTTTCTTAAACCAAGGCAGAGTGCAAGCTCGGAAGCATAAAGTTTGAGAACCACAGATGGGATACCACCAGGACCGTACCTTTCTTAATGTTAAGCTCAGGGAGAGAAGAAATGACGTCTTTAGAAGAAATTACAATTTTAGGCATTATTGAGTTTGAGGGGGTTGAAGGAGTAGGAATCGTCTAAGGTTTTAAGGATATTACACACGTTCCAGTATATCTGTGCTCGGGTCGCCTGTCCAGGCAGAACAAAACTGAAAGTTGTTTTCCACACGTTCCTGTATACCTGCGCAGGTATAATTGTGCAGGCATACCGGAACTGAAAATTTACTGTCTCTTCTGCTAATTTTAAGTTTTAGCTTGATGATTTCGATATTTTATATTATTTCTTTATCAATAAATATATAAACGTTAGTACAATATTTACATAAATATAATGTAAAAAAGGCTATTATTCTTACGGAGAATAAATTTTGTATATGATTCCTGAATGAAATATAAGTAGTACGAGTTTCTGAAGTTTTGAAGACGACTGTAATTCCTACATGAAGACAGAATCCTTCTTACAAAACTTCTGGCTGTCTTTCTTGCCAAAAGCTTGAGAAATTTAAAGCATGAGTTCTCTTAAAAGAGGACACAGTAAAAGTCGATCGAAGGAGTCAAGAGGTGAAAAGAGTTTAAAAGAAAAAGGAGAAAAATTAGAAGTTAAGAAAGGACAAGAATGTTAAATTCATCTCCGGGATGATCAGGAGTATGGAACTTCACCTTTTATTCAAAATTATTTTGGATAGAGAAGTGGATGGCAAGTTCAACGGCCGTATCTTGAGAACTATAAGAAAACCATTGGCTTTGGTGAATTTTTAAATCGCCAAAAATTATGATTGTTGAGAAAGAAGAAGAAAAATGTACACTATTTTTGAGTTTAAGCAATCTAATAAGTTAGCATAGTCAGTAGAGTTAGGAAATAAATCAACAAGAAATGAATTTTGAACCAGGGGGCAACCGATTGTAGAGGAGAGCGGTTAATGACCAAAGGAGGGGTTGGGGGTGCAGGGGAACTTTCATAGTTTCGAACAGCTCAGTGTTCTCTCTCTCTCTCTCTCTCTCTCTCTCTCTCTCTGCATATATATATATATATATATATATATATATATATATATATATATATATATATATATATATATATATATATATATATATATATATATATATATATATATATATATATATATATATATATATATATATATATATTTGAACCCTTTGCAGCCCAGCATCAGAAGATTACCCACTCTTTACATCTCAAACGATGAATAGAGGCATTGAGTGAGAAAATTTGTTTCTTTGAAATCTTCTACACTTATTATAATAATAAGAAAGTGACAAATTAATTTGAAGTTTAAAAGCAATATTTATTTCCTGAATTGATACAAAAATAAAACTAGAAAGAAAGGCAATTTTCCAAGGGTATATTTCATGTTTATGTATGTTTCTGTCTATAGTATTTCTGACTGACTAATTTTGAACTTGGGTTTTTTTTTTTTTTTTTTTTTTTTTTTTTTTTTTTTTTTTTTTAGGAGGGGAGGGGCGGGGCCTTCCTTTCAATTTTGCGTTATTTTTTTTAAACCTGATTTATAATTGCTTGAAAAGTTCTGTTTGCTCACACCCTAACTACCACTATATATATATATATATATTATATATATATATATATATATATATATATATATATATATATATATATATATATATATATATATATATATATATATATATATATATATATATATATATATATATATATATATATATATATATATATATATATATATATATATATATATATATATATATATATATATATATATATATATATATATATATATATATATATATATATATATATATATATATATATATATATATATATATATATATATATATATATATATATATATATATATATATATATATATATATATATATATATATATATATATATATATATATATATATATATATATATATATATATATATATATATATATATATATATATATATATATATATATATATATATAGTTTATATATATATATATATATATATATATATATATATATATATATATATATATATATATATATATATATATATATATATAGGCCACTGATAGGCGTAAACGCTAACAAAATGAAATTTTCGTAAAAATAAGAAGGAGTGAATGATTTTCCGATTTGATATCAAATTGATTACGTTTAAATCCATTCCATAATAATTGGATTTTCGGTATCACGATTTTTTAATCAATGCCTTTGTGTTCTTCCAGAAATTAAGAGCAAAAAATCGGGAGAAGTGCAAAAGGGGAAGTATCCCTATTTCCTTACCGCTTCATTAAAACCATGACGTTAGGGAGAGAGAGAGAGAGAGAGAGAGAGAGAGAGAGAGAGAGAGAGAGAGAGAGAGAGAGAGAGAGAGAGAGAGAGAGAGAGAGAGAGAGAGAGAGAGAGAGAGAGAGAGAGAGAGAAGAGAGAGAGAGAGAGAGAGAGAGAGAGAGAGAGAGAGAGAGAGAGAGAGAGAGAGAGAGAGAGAGAGAGAGAGAGAGAGAGAGAGAGAGAGAGAAATAATTTGATTTTTTATTTTGTTAAAAGGGACCGGTGTACAAGCGCATCAGTTGAGATAAAAAAAAGACAAAAAAAAAAAAAAAAAAGAAAAAAAAGGAAAAAAAGAAAAAAAAAAAAGTGGTGGTGTGTCTTAAGAGGAGAGGTTGGTTACGCTGGGGTTAAAGGATTGATGAGAAAAAATAGAACGTTATATGGAGACTA
>SEYY01018444.1:190000-195000 GCA_009176605.1 Armadillidium nasatum | reverse complement strand
CTGACGACCAGGTTAACCTTGTGATTTTATTCCAGTTCTTCCCCATAATCATGGCAAATTATTAGCAATGCAAAAATGAATATGTAAATAGTACGCGTAGATCACTTAAAGTTTCGAATTTATTCCTTCATTGACGAAATAGTGATGAACAGCAATGTGTTTACTGGTTGAGAAAATATTTTCAATGAACCTTTGAAGCCCTTCAGACTGACTGACCAAATAAGAAAATTACACCAGAATGAAAGTAAAGAAAGGTAAAGAAAACTTATCCTATTTTCAGGCACTTCGAGAACAACTTTAGAGTATGAGTACTGTCGACACTTTATTTATTACCACATTTAGGCAAAATCATGCACTACGATGCTATTTCAATCTTCCTTTGGTAATAACCTATGAAATAATAATAATAATAATAATAATAATAATAATAATAATAATAATAATAATAATAATAATAATAATAATAATAATAATAATAATAATAATAATAATAATAATAATAATAATAATAATAATAATAATAATAATAATAATAATAATAATAATAATAATAATAATAATAATAATAATAATAATAATAATAATAATAATAATAATAATAATAATAATAATAATAATAATAATAATAATAATAGGCCGGAGGACAACTTTAAGTTAAGATATTCATGGCCTGTACAGAAATTTGACTCATAGGTTTCAGGATCTAATAATGTTGATTCATGTTCATGTCAACATGATATTTAAGATCCTGATACCATCATGAAAGGAAAGTACCAGGCTGGATGGCGTAACAGGCTAGATGATACACTCCTTTTTAAATATGCGTCAGTATAAATATCAAGATTATGAATAAAGAGAGGGTCCATTTTAAAATAACTTTGAAAAACAACTTCAAAAAATGTAATACCAAGAATTTCATTTGCATTAATTAATGCAACCATTATATTGAATAAAATGAAACTTTGTCTATATATATATATATATATATATATATATATATATATATATATATATATATATATATATATTATATATATATATATATATATATATATATATATATATATATATATATATATATATATATATATATATATATATATATATATATATATATATATATATATATATATATATATATATATATATATATATATATATATATATATATATATATTATATATATATATATATATATATATATATATATATATATATATATATATATATATATATATATATATATATATATATATATATATATATATATATATATATATATATATATATATATATATATATATATATATATATATATATATATATATATAGTATATCTATATATATATATATATATATATATATATATATATATATATATATATATATATATATATATATATATATATATATATATATATATATATATATATATATATATATATATATATATATATATATATATATATATATATATATATATATATATATATATATATATATATATATATATATATATATATATATATATATATATATATATATATATATATATATATATATATATATATATATATATATATATATATATATTATATATATATTATATTATATTATATTTATTTTTTTTTTTTTACAGGACGCCACCACTCACGGGCAGAGCCCTTTTCAAGGAGGGGGCACACACATAGAGACAAAACACATGCAAACGCACACACCTAACGCACATCCCTCAGGTGGGCGCAGACGGAAGCCTTAAAGAGTGGAAGATTAAATACAGGAGGAAAAATAGAAGATGGTAGAGAATTCCACAGAATAGAGGTGGCTGGAAAGAAGGAGGTACCACAACGGGCTAGCCTGGGATTTCCTACGTCCACACAAAATTGGTGCGAAAGCAGGGCACCCCTTGTGCAACGAGGACGACGCAACGGTGGAGGAATGCGAGAGGCCAATTCCCTCGAGCACCTGCCATTGTAGTACCTGTAGAAAAGAGATAGCGCGCCAACGTCACGTCGCAGAGATAGGGGGTCAAGAGAGTTTGAAAGTAGGGGACAGTTTATTAATCTTTTAGCTTTTGACTCAACCCTATCCAGAAGAGAGGAGGAGCCAGAGCCCCCCCCAAATGTGAGAACAGTACTCCATACAAGGACGAATAAGACCCTTATATATTTGGAGTAACTGCTCAGAAGAAAAAAATTCTCGCAATCTGAACAGAACTCCCAGCTTCTTTGAGGCCGCTTTAGCAACCATTGTGATATGTGGTTTCCAAGACAAGTTTGTTGTTTATGTTTAGACCAAGAATGTTAATGTTATTTACAGGTGAGACGGGAGAGCCATCGAAGAGGATAGGAAAGTTAGGAGGTGTTTTTGAGAGGGAGATGTGAAGAAGTTGAGTTTTTAAAGAGTTGAATTTCACAAGGTTGCTTTGACCCCACCGGGAAATCCCATCCAGATCGGCAAGAATAGAATCGGAAAGTTGAAGTCGAGAAGCAACTCTAGAAGCAAAAGAGGGAGCAGATTTGAAATGAGTAGAAGAATGTAGAGTTTAGTCATCAGCATAAGAGTGAACAGAGTTAGAAGTGCAGTTGAGAAGATCGTTAATGAAAAGTAAGAATAAAGTTGGAGATAAAACAGAGCCCTGAGGAACACCACAGTTAACAGAAAAGGAGGAAGAGGTCGCTCCATCTACAAGTGCCGAAATGGAACGATCTGAGAGAAAACTAGACAAGAGTAAGCAAAGAGAAGGAGGAAACCCAAAGGAAGGGAGCTTGGAAAGCAGCGACGCATGCCATACCCGGTCAAAAGCCTTGGATATGTCAAGCGCCACCACACAAGACTCCCCGAAGTCCCTAAGGGCAGAAGACCATAGATCAGTGAGATAGGAAAGTATGTCACCAGTTGACCTCGAGCGTCGAAAGCCATACTGGTGATCAGAGAGAAGAGAATGAGACTCCAAATGATCCAGGAAATGAGAGTTGAGGAGAGTTTCAAAAATTTTAGACAGAACACAAGTGAAAGCTATAGGTCGGTAGTTAGAAGGATCAGAGCGACTACCTTTTTTCGGGATCGGCTGAACAAATGCACGCTTCCAACATTGAGGAAAAGTATTAGTATTAAGGCATAGAGAGTAGAGCTGAACGAGGACAGGCGCTAACTCGGAAGCACACTCCCTCAGAACACGAGGGGGAATGCCATCCGGGCCACTGGCCTTCCTGACGTTCATAGATTTCAGGATCCCATGCACCCGATCATGAGTAATTACAGGTACAGACATGGGACACCTGAGAGGAGAAGGAGTAGGAGGAGGGATGCCAGAATCGAGCAGGGTGGAATTAGATGAAAAAGGAGGCCGAAGAGATTAGCCTTTTCAGAAGGAGTATTAGCTACAGAACCATCAGAGCGAATAAGAGGAGGAAAGGCAGATTTACAGAAGTTGTTAGAGATATTTTTGACAAGAGGCCAGAAATTTTTATCAGTAGGAGAGCCATGGAGGTCAGCGCACTTCCTTTTTATGAAAGTACGCTTAGTCCGTCGAAGAACATCCCTGCAACGATTCCGAGCTGAATGAAAATTAGCAAGAGTGATAGGAGAAGGAGAGTTTTTCCATTCACGATAAGCATTGTCTCTCTCCCGAAGGGCAAGAGAACAATTGCCATCGAACCAAGGATTTTGAGGAGAAAAAGATTTAGTTGAAGATGGAATGAATCTGCCCATCCCGTCAAGGATTACGGCCCCTACCTTTTCAGCAGAGACAGAAGCGTCCCCCGAGACAAAGCAAGATTCACTCCAATGATAGTTAGCAAAGAAGCGGCGCATTGCCCCCAATTAGCCCGATTAAAGTGCCAGAAAGTACGTTTAGGGCATGGTGGAGCTGTTGGAGAGAAAGCATTATAACTAAGAGCTATAAGATTATGGTCAGAGTTACCAATAGGAGGGAAAATGGTGTATTTATAACTAGTAGGAGTAGTGGTGAAGCATAAATCAAGTGTATTCAAGAATTGGTTAGGACGATCTGGAATGTGTGTGGGTTCCCTAATCAACTGCTCCAGATCGTTAAGAATGCTGAATGACTTGGCCTCCCCCCCACCTGTATTTGTGTGAGAGGAGCCCAACCACTCAGTGTGGTGTACGTTGAAATCCCCTAAATAGAGGACTTCAGCATTTGGATGAGAAGAAGTGACAGTCTCGTGAGTAGTAGTAAGATATTGAAAAAAAAAAGGAAAATCTGTTCCATTAGGGGAGCAGTAGCAGAAGCACAAGATAATTGTAGTAGTAGGAAGACAGATTTTAAGCCATAAAACATCGAAATTAGGAGATTCTAGATTTACGAGACGTGTCACAGGAGTGTTAATGTTTATATAGGCACAGACTCCACCATTTAGACGGAAATTGTGAAAAAAGTTGTAGTTAGAGACATTAAGATTGCTAGAGAAAGAATCCCTGTCCAGCTGGGTCTCAGACAGAAGCAAAAGGTTAGGACGAGAGGCAGTGAGGTAGTGTTCAACAGACGCGAGATTAGATCGAAGGCCACGAACGTTAGCAAAGGTAATAGAAAAAGCCCCGTTTACGCCAACGAATATATATATATATATATATATATATATATATATATATATATATATATATATATATATATATATATATATATATATATATATATATATATATATATATATATATATATATATATATATATATATATATATATATATATATATATATATATATATATATATATATATATATATATATATATATATATATATATATATATATATATATATTATAACTTTCTTTTTAAATTTTTCTGTAGAGAAAGGAAAAAGTAGAAGATTAAAATATTAGAGCGAAGATTGATGAAGTCAGAGAAGAAGATTTGTTTGAAGATCTTTCAACACAATCATTATATGGAGTAATTGTTTGGCCAAAGGATGTGGCACTCCGAGGCACTATTTTGCACTCTCTCAAATTAGTGTTAAGCATAACGAAAGGGGATAGAA
>SEYY01018444.1:152500-165000 GCA_009176605.1 Armadillidium nasatum | reverse complement strand
TGGCTTACCATCAATAAGTCATATATATATATATATATATATATATATATATATATATATATATATATATATATATATATATATATATGCTAGAAAGCAAAACAAATAGATAAAAATTTAATAGTTTTTATTTTGAAATTATATACCCAAAAATATTTGGTCCATATTTTTTTTGTTTTAATGGTTTTTTAGGTATAAAAAGTATGTCTGGTCTAACAGTAAGGATATATATATATATATATATTATTATATATATATATATATATATATATATATATATATATATATATATATATATATATATATATATATATATATATATATATATATATATATATATATATATATATATATATATATATATATATATATATATATATATATATATATATATATATATATATATATATATATATATATATATATATATATATATATATATTTTAATCAATCTGAAAAAAATATTTTTAAACATACCGGAAATTTAACACAAACTTAACTCCTGTTATTAAGAACACTGAATGACAACCATTTTACTTCTGGTAACTTCTTTTATAAGTCAATTATTCAAATGCACAGTTTGGCACAGTAACCAAATTGTTCCCATCATTCTTTCAGTATTGGTTCTCATATTCAATAATAATGAAAAACAATCTTAAGGGATGATGTAATTATTCTATGAATCATCTATAAATTAAAAAAAAATAATAATAAAATCTGGAATGCGAGTTAAAAAACTCAAGGAAATTTCAAAATTATATAGAAAAAGGAAACAAGAAAAAGGCATATCTGGATTAAATAGAAATGGTTAGAAAATGTACATTGTGCAACAGGGCATATATATATATATATATATATATATATATATATATATATATATATATATATATATATATATATATATATATATATATATATATATATATATATATATATATATATATATATATATATATATATATATATATATATATATATATATATATATATATATATATATATATATATATATATATATATATATATATATATATATATATCCTCTGGTGGGCAAAGGTCAGAGGCCTACTGATTTCCACCAGAGTTGGGGGAATAACGGAAATCTGGTTGTTAATTGCCTAATATGTCCAGATACATGGTACTTAAAAGTGTGCAAGTCAAAGGAAGTTGGGAAAACAAATAAAGGGAGTGTGTTCAAGACTTTACCAGTAGAGTACATAAAAGATTAAGCATGGCGGTTATACTTGGGGTAGGATAGTTGGACAGTGAAAGGATGAGACTGTGTAGAAAGTCGTGTCGCACAAGCCCTTCTCAATGAAGGAGGTATGCGACGGGAGGAGAGTTCAGAAGGGCAGTGTCCGTTGAAATAGCCATAGTATAGAGAGAGTGATGCAACAGTTCGATGGGAAGAAAGAAACTGGACAGAATTAGTGAGAGCAGAAGAGTTGATAAACAAAAAGGCCTACACCCCACCTTTTCAAGGAGAGCTGTATGAGTGAAAACATCTCATATGTGTGATGCATACTCCATACAGTTGCGAACAACACCCCTATAAAGAGCAAGCAACCGAGGTGGCGTAAAAAATCACGAAGATGTTTCTGAACACCCAACCTCTTAGAAGCTGTTTAGAAAGAGAAGTAATGTGATCCTTCCAAGAAAGATCACGATAAAAAGAAACACCGAGAATATTGAGGACAGATGAAGTTTGAGTCGAGTGTTTTCGAAGAAGTTATAGATGTGTGAAAGATTGTGTTTAGTAGAAAAATGGAGGAATTGAGTTTTTGAGGCATTGAAATAACCATGTATTCTCTGCTCCAATTTGAAATACGAGAAAGATCGGAGATCAGTTGCTCCAAGATCACCTTTTTTGCTTCAATTAACTACTGTTGGAAGGGGTGATGCGTTTTTCAAAGTGAAAAGAGTAGTGAAGGGTGGAATCATCAGCAGAGGAGTTTATATGTGATGAAGTAATAGAGAGAAGATCATTAATGAAAAGTAGAAAATGAGTTAGTGATAGGACGGATCCCTGAAAAACACTACTTTTTATAGATTTAAAGGAAGAACGGTGGCCATTTACAAATGCTGGTTTAGAACGAACGGAGAGGAAGTCAGGAAGAAGATCACAGAGAGTATGATAGATTCCGAAAGAGGGAAGCTTGGAAATCAAAGCTTTGTATCAGACACTATGAAGGCTTTCGATATGTCCAATAACACAGCGAAAGAATTGGACGATAATTAGAGTGTTGTGAGGAGAACCCATCTTCGACAAAGACTGAATGACCACAGGTTTCCAGCAAGAAGGAAAGATTGAAGAAGAGATACAAACACGAGAAGGCTTACCAAGGCAGGGTGCAAGCTCGGAAGCACAAGTATTGAGAACCGTAGGAGGAATACCATCAGGACCGTACACCTTCTTAGCGTTAAGTTCAGTAAGAGCAAAAATGACATCTTTAGCAGAAATTACAATATTAAGCATAAATGAGTTGGAGGGTGCTGAAGGAGGAAAAATAGCTCCCGAATCGTCTTAGATAGAGTTAGAGGCAAAACTTTGACGAAGAGTTCAGCTTTAGTAGAAGGGGTAAAACGGCAGTTGTTCCATCCATCCTATATATATATATATATATATATATATATATATATATATATATATATATATATATATATATATATATATATATATATATATATATATATATATATATATATATATATATATATATATATATATATATATATATATATATATATATATATATATATATAGTAGACATTTTTTGAAAAATGCCAGAAAGGGCGAGATTAATAGGAACCAGGTAGATTATTGCATTTAAAACGGAGAAATGTGTTTTTTTTTCTTTTTCTTTTTTGTGTGTGTCACGAAAAATTGATTTTGCACGATTCCGGGATGAAATATAAGTTGAAAGAGTTTCGGTGGTTTGAAGACGACGGTAGTCTCTGAAGGGAAGTCAAGCATCCTTTCTGAGGATAATACGAGAACAAGTAGAGTTAAATCAAAATTTGTTAGGGTTAGTTGAAGGGAAAGAATAAGGAATGTACGCCTCCATGGGCTCTGCACATTCCGAGGGAATCCTCCCACGGAAATCGTAATCATTCCATGGGAAAGCAGAAAAGTACAACCACAAGTCAGACCAGTTAGTGGCACAGAAATGCCAGAACCGTCTCCTTGCCGAAGGCTGTGGCGGTTCTTACGGAAGACTTGAAGAGACAGGACAAGCTACAGAAGGTGATCGGATAAACAAAGAGGAGGATAAGAAGTTAGGAAAAGATCAAGTATGTTTGGTTAATCACCCTGGCGGTCAGGGATACAGGTATACCGGTATACGGGTATGTCATATACAGCTGCTCAAGGTTGTTCTGGATAGAAAATTGGTAGGCGAGTTCACCAGCTGGATCATGGCATGAGAACTAGATGAAAACCATTGGCGGTGGTGAGCAATGAAATCAGCTAAAATGATGATTTCGGAGAAAGAAGAGGAAAGAGTGTAATCTATTTTGAAGTTTAAATAGTAGTAGAATTTTTTTTATAGTCAGTAGAATTTTGAGAAATAGACAAAACAAATTAATTTAGTAGTAGAATTGCAAGAGAGCTTAAGCCATAAAGTAGAGAATTCAGAAGACTCCAAATTAGAGACACGAAAACAAACAACGTCGTTGGGTACATATGCTCAACAGGAGCCTTTGGCTGATAATTGAGGATAGAGACAGTAGAAGGTAACATAATAAGGTTTGCTGTCAGTGCTCCCAAGCATCTGAGTTTCGGTTAAGAACAAGAGATGAGGTTTACAAGAAGAGAGGTGGTGATTGACAGAAGAGACATTAGAAAAAAGACCACGAATGTTGCAGAAATTAATGAAAAAGGAACACTGTGCACTGCGGCAAGTCGAACGCGAGTTCTTGGCTGCACCACTCATCATCAGAGACTGACAACTCCCAAATGATAATGAGGTGAGGGTTGGATGAGGTGTATTCTTTGGATGCCGCCCATCTAAGCATCTCTGAAGCAGTTTTATATTTAGCCATTTTTTTACAAAGTTAATGTATAAGTAAGCGCTTGTAAATTTATGGGAACATGTAAAGAAATGAAGTGAAGACGTAATAGGAGCATCGACCCCTCAATATGAGACGAGGGTACACTAGAGACTCTCTGAGAAGATGAAACGAGAAAACTGGCAACTGAGTGAAACTGAATGGTCTAGCTGTCGCTAGTTCATTCTATCACCCCACGGGTTATGCCCAGTGGAGGTACTTGCATCCTCTCAGATTGCGCAACGTCCTCCTCCATTATATATATATATATATATATATATATATATATATATATATATATATATATATATATATATATATATATATATATATATATATATATATATATATATATATATATATATATATATATATATATATATATATATATATATGTATGTGTGTGTGTGTGTGATTGTGAGCGTGTGTGTGTATGTAAAAAGTAAGTGTACGTATTATTTTACATACATGTAAGCAATATTACGGATTTAAAATTTGAAATGAGATTATTCGCTTCCTGTTTTGGAGCGACTCAAAAATCAATTTAAGTCGACGATAAACTCCGAATGAAATCACTTTAAAGCGATTTATCACAAAAACAGTCGGAATTAAGACGTCTAATTTGATATTTAATCGCTTGCATATGGTTGGCTTAGTCATTCGCTCAATTTTTTTTCTTTCTCTCTCTATTTGCCTTGTTTGTTTGTTTATCTGTTTGCCTATTTGTCTGACAGTCTCTCTCTCTCTCTCTCTCTCTCTCTCTCTCTCTCTCTCTCTCTCTCTCTCTCTCTCTCTCTCTCTTCTTGTCTTGTCTGTTTGTTTGTTTGTCTGTTTGAATATTTGTCTGTCAGTTTTTCTTGTTCTCTCTCTCTCTCTCTCTCTCTCTCTCTCTCTCTCTCTCTCTCTCTCTCTCTCTCTCTCTCTCTTTTTATCTACCTATCAGTTCATCGTTCTTTAGCACTGTGACCCATATATATATATATATATATATATATATATATATATATATATATATATATATATATATATATATATATATATATATATATATATATATATATATATATATATATATATATATATATATATATATATATACAGGGTGATTCAAAATTATGGTAAAAATTTTTGGTAACTTGTAAGACATGCAAAGATAAAGGTAAAAGTTCATATAAAGGTATGACGTAATGTGCTTAGTTTTCCGTCTGGCTGTCTGTATGTTTGTTACTAAATATTTTGTATCTACGGAACCAAGTAAGTTACAAACTCTAAATTTGGGATTGTTGACCAAAACAAACAACTACCGTATAAATGCACTGTCTGTTTGTGTTACGCATTACTTTGTAACTCATTGACTGTGTGTGTCTCTTACGTGTTTATTTCGTTATTGAATATGGAACGTAATTACCACGTGTATTCATACTCTGAACTAGCTGACATGTAATATATGGGATGGGAGGCTGCAATAGTTCTTCAGCAAGACGTTTGTACCAAGAGAAATATCCCAACCGAATTTGTCCAAGCGCAAGGTTTTTTGCCACTATTCATCAACGCCTGTCTGAAACAGGTTATTTGCAGTCCAAAGAGCACACTAATGCAGACAGACCCCGATCTACTAGGACTGTTGATTTAGAAGAATTAGTTCTTAATGAAATATCTGAGCATCCTGAAAAGAGCACGCGAGAATTGTCACTACAGTTTAATTCGAACCAATCTAGTATTTGGAGGTTACTGCTCGAGTAACAGTTACACCCGTGCAAACTCTATTGCCACGTGACTATGCTCATCGTGTTGTTATTTGTCAATGGTTTTTGGACAAATGTATTGACCCAAACTTTTTATCGAAGGTTTTATTTACCGACGAGGCTCACTTTACAAGAACAGCTATCGTTAACGTTCATAACGAACACATTTGGGCAGACGAGAATCCTCATGCCATCAAACAGAATCGTTCACAACATCACTTTTCAGTAAACATTTGGGCAGGAATTTTAAATGATCATCTACTTATGTTCGAGCTTCCTCACAGGCTTAATGCCATAATCTACTTAAACTTTTTGAAACATGAGCTCCGTCCCTTGCTTGATGATGTACCTCTTCAGTTGGGCCACAACATGTGATTTATGCATGATGGGGCTCCTGCACACTTTAGTGAACACCTGAATGACACCTTTCAAAATCAATGGATAGGTCGAGGTGGCCCAGTCCCGTGGCCAGCAAGGTCACCAGACCTAAATCCTTTGGATTATTATCTTTGAGAACATTTAAAGACCTTATTCTCTTCTCCAATCGACACCGTTGAAAACCTACGATTAAGGGTTGTGAACTGAACTAAACGATCAAACAGACTCCTGGAATATTTGAACGGGCCTGACAATCGATTAGAAGACGCTTGGACTGGTTCATTGGGAACAACGGAGGTCATTTTCAACATCATTTGTAGGTGCTTTAGATACAGTGTGTTTATGTTGTACAAAATTAAACTTATCGTACAATAATAATATGCTATTTACAAATTCTATTCCAAATGAGTTATTCGTGCCTCAAATACTTTTAATGTTTGCCATTTTTAAATTTAGAGTTTGTAACTTACTTGCTTTTGTAGATACAAAATATTTAGTAACAAACACATACAGACAGCCAGACGGAAAACTAAGCACATTACGTCATACTTTTATAGGAACTTTTACCTTTATTTTTGCCTGTCTTATTAGTTACCAAAAACTTTTACCATAATTTTGAATCACCCTGTATGTATATATATATTATATATATATATATATATATATATATATATATATATATATATATATATATATATATATATATATATATATATATATATATATATATATATATATATATATATATATATATATATATATATATATATATATATATATATATATATATATATATATATATATATATATATATATATATATATATATATATATATATATTATTATTTCCATCTGTAGCCTGTGATTACTGTGGTGGCATTAAGATAAAATCTCACATTAATAGATCTTATAAAAAGTTGTCTAATTGTACTTCAATATAATAAATTCCTTTCTATGCTTTAAACATTTTGCAACAAAGACATTTCAGGTAATTTTATTACGATATATATATATATATATATATATATATATATATATATATATATATATATATATATATATATATATATATATATATATATATATATATATATATATATATATATATATATATATATATATATATATATATATATATATATATATATATATATATATATATATATATATATATATATATATATATATATATATATATATATATATATATATATATATATATATATATATATATATATATATATATATATATATATATATATATATATATATATATATATATATATATATATATATATATATATATATATATATATATATATATATATATATATATATATATATATATATATATATATATATATATATATATATATATATATATATGTGTGTGTGTGTGTGTGTGTGTGTGTTGTGTGTTGTATATATATATATATATATATATATATATATATATATATATATATATATATATATATATTATATATATATATATATATATATATATATATATATATATATAATGATAAAAAGATAATGATACGTCAAAATATTCAAGGTGTCAGGGAAAATATACTGATATGATGTATATAGAAGCCTTAATATATCGAGACCTTTGCAATGGACTACAAAGCACATATGTAATTATTTAACAATTTGGAAAGTGGTCAACCTTCGCCATATGATTAAAGCCAGAGCGTCTTAATATAGAGAACAAATTGCATAATACATGATTACGACTGAAATTAATAGGTTGTACAGGTTTTTTTTTCTTTCTTTTTTTTTCTATTTTATAAGGAAGTATATACGTATATATATATACACGTTGAATTTTTTTTAAAAAAAAGAAAGAAAAAAAAGAAGAAACTGGTGTATAAAATAATAATTAAGTCATTTATCAGAAAGCTTGGCGAGAATATCTGACTTACTAGTTTTGCATTATAATGCGTTATTAAGTCATAAATTCTAAGCTAAATTATTCCAGTGAATAGTAATTTGCTTTAATAGAATATAGCTTCATGCTGATTATTTTAAAAAAGAGAGAAAAAGCGTAAAATAGACCACCTTGCCCAAGAATAATCACAAGTAATCGGCAATATTCAAAGAAATTGGGAAGATACAATAAAATATGCGAAATCGTCTAGAAAAATGAATTTATAGCCCATCTATTACATACTCATATATATATATATATATATATATATATATATATATATATATATATATATATATATATATATATATATATATATATATATATATATATATATATATATATATATATATATATATATATATATATATATATATATATATATATTCTTTTATTCACGAGAAAAATATATGCACAATATATCCACAATTAAAATAAAATAATAGAAACAAAGTAGTTTAGTGCTTTTTAACCCATTCTCTGCCTTGAAAATTTGTTTAACAACACAAAAGTACTTGGCTTCTATTATTTTATTTTTCCTATATATATAGATATATATATATATATATATATATATATATATATATATATATATATATATATATATATATATATATATATATATATATATATATATATATATATATATATATATATATATATATATATATATATATATATATATATATATATATATATATATATATATATATATATATATATAAATTTTCTATATGACACATAACATTTATATATATAAAAATAAATAAAATACAAAATACGAACATTAAATCCATTTCTTTGTACAACCTTTATTTAACACTAATATATATAATAAATAAAACAACAATGACTTAATTTGTGTGAGAGTCTCTTAGAAAGTGAATTATTTCGATATTTTCTCCGTGAAGAAGAATTAGCGAAACATTCGCTTTAAAAAAGAAAAATAATAAATTATTAAAACGAAGAGACTTTCGCTTATGTAATTTTATTTATTGGTATATTATTATTATTATTATTATTATTATTATTATTATATTATTATATTATTATATATATATATATATATATATATATATATATATATATATATATATATATATATATATATATATATATATATATATATATATATATATATATATATATATTATATATATATTATAATATATATATATAGGTTGCATGGTTTTAACCAGAATAAACCAATTGTTTTTTTGGTTTAAACCTTAAACCAATTTTTTTTTTTTGTTTCAATTTTTTTTTTTTTATTTTTTATTAATGAATTTATATACAAGCTATATAAATACGATATATATATATATATATATATATATATATATATATATATATATATATATATATATATATATATATATTATATATATATATATATATATATATATATTATAATATATATATATATATATATATATATATATATATATATATTATATATATATATATATATATATATATATATATGACTATTTTTCAGAAAATTCTGATATATATATATATATATATATATATATATATATATTATATATATATATATATATATATATATATTATATATATATATATATATTTATTTTATTTACCCCTCACCTTTCCCACTCTCGTGGGGTGGTGCCCGTCACAGTTCGTTTACACCCCCACATCCACACTCTATCTCCCTTCCCCCTCACCATGCCCTCCATCTCACTCTGTCCTCCGTGACTCTCCTACCTTCGTCCACATTCAAACCTCCCCCCAATCTCCCCTACCCTTCCCCCTTCCTCCCTCTACCTCGGATCTCATCACTCTACCCACCATCCTATTCTCATCCATTCTACACATATGCCCAAACAATCTTAATACACCCTCTTCCACTCTGCCCACTATTCCCCTCTTCCTTCCACACATCTCTCTTATTCTTTCATTCCCGATTCTATCTACCCTCCTTAACCCACACATAGCCCTCAATCCTTTCATTTCAAAAACTTCTAATCTTTTCCTAATCTGAGCATTCATCACCCATAAATTGCAGATGGCAGACATACAAACATTCTTACCTTTATTTCCTTTGATATTCTCCCCTTCTTCCATACTTCCCTCAGTCCCCCCATCACTCTCATTCCTTCATCACTCTATTCTTTATTTCCCCATCCATTTCCCTTTTTCCCTCCACTAGCATTCCCAGATATTTAAACTCTTCTACCTCCTCAAATTTCTCTCCCCCCACCTCGACACCCCCCCATTCCTCCCCTCTTATTGCCTCAACCCTGCTCCCAATCCTCATCACTTTACCTTTGATGAGTTTACCCTTAATCCCTTAGACACACATTCCCTCACAAAATCTTTCACCAACATTCTCAGCTTATCCCCAGATTCAGCTGCAACTAACACCGCATCATCCGCAAACAACAAGACATTTACCTCCCATTTCCCCTCTCTACTTCTCAACCTAATACCCTTCCCTTCCCTCTTCATCCCCCTAACAACACCATCCATTAGCACATTAAACAATCACGGAGACTTAACACACCCCTGCCTCAGTCCAACTCCCACGTTAAACCATTCAGTCATTCTTCCTCACCCTCACCCTCGCTCTACAGTTCTCATAAAATGATTTATTTCCATTCAATAATCTACCTCTCACTCCCCCTTCCTTTAAACCTCAAACAATTTCCTCCTACAAACTCTATCATGCACCTTTCCAAATCCATAAAGCATACATACCCCACTCTATCTTTCTCACTCAAATACTTGCAAAAAGCCTCCTTTTTCGTTTTAACCATATTCTCCAACTCTTCATTCCACCACTCACTCCCCTTTCTTCTACCATTACCTATTTTTTATATCCCACACACTCTTCTCGCAACTTCCACCAATGCTCCCTTCAGTTTACTCCACTCTTCCTCCACCCCTTCCACCTCACCTCCCCTAACCTCCTCCCATTTCTCCTTATCCCTCTTGTGTATTCACCTCTCTTCTCCTCATCTTCTAACCTCTCCACCCGTACTATCTCCACCACCCTCCCTCTCCCTCCCACTTTCTCCCAACCTCCTTTAGCTTTTATTTTCGCCACCACCAAATAATGGTCCGAAATACCCATAGCAGTTCCCCTCAGCACGTTGACATCCAACAACCTATTCCTCCATTCCCAGCTCACACACACAAAATCCAACAATCCCCTTTGTCCATTCACACCACTCACCCAGGTATATTTATGATTTTTTTCTTTTCATATATATATATATATATATATATATATATATATAATATATATATATATATATATATATATATATATATATATATATATATATATATATATATATATATATATATATATATATATATATATATATATATATATATATATATATATATATATATATATATATATATATATATATATATATATATATATATATATATATATATATATATATATATATATATATATATATATATATATATATATATATATATATATATATATATATATATATATATATATATATATATATATAATATTATATTTTATGTCACAAATTTACATTTTTTAAAAATTCAAATTTATTTTTTTACTTCATTTCAATCATTTTGTTACTGTTCTATAAAAAAAAAATATATTGCATTTTTCATTATTCATTAGTCATTTCACCTATTGATTCATTATTGTAATAAAAAACCAAAAAAAAACAAAATAAAACAAAAAAACTGGTTTTTTATTGTTTTTTTAAAAAAAAACCATTGGTTTTTTTATTTTTTTATATAATATATATATTTATATTTATATATATATATATATATATATATATATATATATATATATATATATATATATATATATATATATATATATATATATATATATATATATATATATATATATATATATATATATATATATATATATATATATATATATATATATATAAGGTTTGTTACCAAAAAACAGTTCAAGAAATAATTTTATTAGTGATAGAAAATTGAAATATTATCGTTTTTAACAAATTTTCGTTAAAAAAGATATAAAAATTATTCTAATAATTATTTTAAAAAATTTATGAAAAATTCCTTTAGAAATTTTGCTTTGTGTAATGTGAACAAGAATATTGGGAAATGTGAACAGACTTCACATATGAGTAAAAACATCTTTATATCAGAGAAGTGGATCCAAATGTGTCTTTATATGTGAAGATTCTTCTTCTAAAGTTAATTAGTTTTACTATCTTCACTATTTGATCCATTTGTACATCTTCATTTGAGGATTCCTTGAACACTGCACTTCCTTCAATGGATATATGATAGCTTTCAGTTTTCCTTAGAAATTTAACCTGGATACTACTAGCTTCTTCATTTATTCTTAAAATTTATTCATAAATCATCAAGTACTGCTAAAT
>SEYY01018444.1:142500-145000 GCA_009176605.1 Armadillidium nasatum | reverse complement strand
AATTGTAGCTTTGACCATGTAGAAAAGTTACTGAAATATAAAATGAAAAGTGGAAGAAACGTTTTTACTATTTTAGTTAAAAAAAAAATAAAAGGTAATATTAATTTTGTAATGTATCTCTTTGGGAGTTTAATTTACGAATTGAAGAGGTTTCAAAGTTAATAAAAATCTTCTTTATTTTGTTTTTGAACATGATAATTATATAAAAGAAGTACGTGATTAGTTCTCATTCATTTGTTGTTTTTGAACATAATAATTAAATAAAAGAAGTACGTGATCATTTCTCATTCATTTATTTATTTATTTATTTATTTAATTTCTGATAAAATAAAACATTACTTAGACAAAGGATATATCAAGGAAATGATTAAAATATGTTTAGTATAAGAGAAAAATTTTCATTTAAGAAATTGCAGATTATACAGTATATTCAAACGAATATAAGAACTAAATAATCAAATTAATTTTACTTATTCATTTTAATTCTATGTATTGAAATTATTCTACATATTGATATTACTTCTGCTTATCCATATTAATTAATATTAAAAGTAATTTTACGTACTCAAATAAATTATAAGTATTCATATAAGCACCATATATTCAAATTAATCCTGTACATTCATATTTAATTCTAAATGTATTCATATATGCTTTTACAAATTAATTATGCATATTAAAATTAATCCAAAGTACTTATACTTAATTCCAAATGTATTCATATATTCTTTTAATATTAATTATACATATTCAAATTTATCCTAAATATTTGTACTTATATTTATTTCTAAATGTATCATATATTTTTTTCAAATTAATTATATATATTCAAATTAACCCTAAGTATTTGTAATTATATTTAAATCTAAATGTATTCATATATTCGATTTGAAATTAATCATACATATTAAAATTAATCCAAGTATTTGTACTAATATTTAATTCTAAATATATGATATATTCTTCTTCCAATTAATTATATATATGCAAATTAATTCTAAGTATTTGTACTTATATTAATTCTACGTAATTTTGTCTACGTATTCGAATTAATAACCTGATTTTCAAGATTTAGACAATACGATTGATAACAACTAATTGATTAGAATATTATCATTATTATTATTATTATTATTATTATTATTATTATTATTATTATTATTATTATTATTATTATTATTATTATTATTATTATTATTAATTTTATGAAATTCTCAATGCTTTTTGTTTCATATTTAAACACTGTTGAACTTGGTACACTGCAAATATTGTCCTAACGAATTGTTGGGACAATTAGTAAAAGTGTCACAGTAAAATTTAAATAGAGAAAAGACATGTTAAGCAAAAAGAAAGTGGCTTCACCGATTTATTTTTCTAATAAGAAAATAAATGAAAAATTTGTTGTAGCATTTTTACCACATGTCTCAACGATTCGTTAGGACAATTTAAGTAATGTACTGATTTATGGAAGCTATTTATACAGAATCATAAATGAGTTTTAGATATCAATTCATGCATCACTCAAAATCCTCCTATGAAGAGTTGTGAGAATGATTTTTTTTTTTTTTTTCATTTAAAATATTGTAAAAAAATTTTTACAAAATAAATAGATAAATAAAGAGAATCGTAATATTTATGGCAAGGAAAATATTATTTTCAGTCACAGGAGTGATCATTTGATTCCTTGAGTGTATCATTATTTTTATATTTTTATCTTCCATTGAACACATATATATATATATATATATATATATATATATATATATATATATATATATATATATATATATATATATATATATATATATATATATATATATATATATATATATATATATATATATATATATATATATATATATATATATATATATATAACCTTGAATATATATAAAAAAAACAAATGAATTACATCTCTTTGAAAATTAATACCAAAGAAAATAATAAATAAAAAAAAAATAATAAAAAAATTATAAATAAAGTCAAACCTATAATATTTTCAATTACAAATTTATTTTTAGAGAAGCCATTTATCTCCGAAAACCCTTACAAGCATTCGAACAGAACCAGGACCTATTAATATTAATAACAATAATGGCGTAATGATACCTGAATTATTGTTGGCGAATAGTATTATTATACTTTTGCAATGGAAATAAATATCAATTTGTAATGAATACCTCCCATCCTGATGTATGAGTTGGATATTGCCGCTTTGTATTAGTATGGCCAGAAATATTTCCGAATGAATTATTATTATTATTATTATTATTATTATTATTATTATTATTATTATTATTATTATTATTATTATTTATTATTATTTTTATTATTATTATTATTATTATTATTATTATTATTATTATTATTATTATTATTATTATTATTATTATTATTATTATTATTATTATTATTATTATTATTATTATTATTATTCGTTATTATTTTTATTATTATTATTATTATTATTATAATTTATTATTATTATTATATTATTATT
>SEYY01018444.1:135000-137500 GCA_009176605.1 Armadillidium nasatum | reverse complement strand
GAAGATACTATAGAAGAAGGAAAAAGGAAGAAGCAAAGTTAGAATTGACATTTATTGCAAAATGCCAGAAAGGAAATGAGGTAGAGGAACCAGAAAGATTATTACATTTTCGATGGAGCTATATATATATATATATATATATATATATATATATATATATATATATATATATATATATATATATATATATATATATATATATATATATATATATATATATATATATATATATATATATATATATATTATTTCATATTATAATTTTGTAATTTACATGAAAGACTATATTTAATTTAAAAAAAAGAGCTTTCAACAATTAGATGAATTTGAAATTTAGTAAATGAACATGAATAGAAAAGTAAACAAATCTGTTCTGTATAAGTTTCTTAATTAAAAATACTGAAGAAGAAAATTACCTTATTTGTCAGGCAAAAGATGATGTTATATAAATTGGTGCTGGGACATCTAACCTACAGAGCCATTCTCGAAGGCAGCATATTGATGTCTTTAAACCTGAGGATAAAGAAGATGAAGCTAAGAAAACCTCCCAGCAGACATTAAATCAAGTCCTTCAAGTAAACGGTCTTCCATTTTAAAATTCCAATTAAGAAAGTTACAGTATCGATGACAAAAGAAAATATGAACGCATATCATGCAATCGGTTGTAAATAACGGAGTACCACAATGCCTCATCTCCTTTACCTATATGTCAATCAATTTATATTTGAAATACGATGGTAAGTGAAAATGAGAACTAGAAAGCTGTGCTGAAAGAAATGTCGAAAAGAAATTTTTCTTTCTAAAATTCGATGTTTTGACGTAATTTGGCAATTACTGTCCAATATATTGTTGATAATAATTAGTGTCTTTGCAGCGCAAGATAAACAATAGTAAGAAAAAGGTGATTTTATCCAAAAGTTAGCTGAAAATGTCCTAAATAAGTTACCTCTCAGTAAAGAACAAGAAATAAGTTTAAGATCGTAATAATTGAAATAAAAGTTTGTAAATATCGATATATTTATGGAAAGGAAAAGAAGTCTTGTCTCCTCTGGATTCGAACCACCACATGCTGCAACAGAGAATTAACATACCAAATGGAATCTGAATCGTAAAATAATTATATTTTTTACAAAATTTAAAAGCTGTAATTAAGATATCTTAGAAATTAGAAAAGAATAACTATACAAGGCGATAACATCGATGTTTACAAACTTCGCCAGATGGAAGGTGACATCATCACAGTGAAGTTCCATCGAATAATTATAGGACCGTAAGCAGGTCGTTATTGTGATATCGAAGGACATTATGGAGAAGGACACGAACACCGTACACAATAGTTAAAAACAATGCAAGTTCTATAGGAGAGATGCCATGACTGCAGTGTTTCATAATTGGTAGGTGACGTTATCACGGGGACAACTCGTATACCTATCATCAGTGGGGATGATCTAAAGCAGCTGGTGTATAGGGAGGAATTACCGATAGGCAACATTTACTGCAAAAGGTTAAGGAAGATGCAACACGTATTAGGAACACTAAGGACCTCCGGCAGTGCAGGCTAGTATGGTCCATTGGTGATAGTTATGTATTCAGGTTTAGAGCTTAAATTTTGAATACCTGTTGTAACTGCATCCCCCTATGTTACCTTCTACGTAATAAACTATGTTGTATGGGGTTTGTTTTATTCCTAAATTGTCCCATTAATACTCCATAAACGAGCAGCTTGCTGTCCTATATATATATATATATATATATATATATATATATATATATATATATATATATATATATATATATATATATATATATATATATATATATATATATATATATTCTCTTTAATATTTATCTTTCCTTACTTTTTACAACTTCATTTGAAAGGATTTTAAAAATAGTGAGTAACGTCCTTTTAATATTGATAAACTTAAATAAGATTTCGACTTATATTGACCAATAAAGTACAAATATATTAGGACAAGATTGAAGCCCTCAAGCTATAGTCCTTAATGATGATAAGAGTCATTGTAAGTACAGTATTAAAGCCCATTAAACAGCTTTACGATGCTCTTCAAATGCTTTATATGACTCCAAGATTATTTTTAATATTTTGGGCATAAATTGGTAAAAAAAAAAAAAAAATTAAAAAAAGGATAATTATTTAAATGATTGAGTGAATGGTTATTAGTTCTGAAATACTGTTGGAGTTCTCCATAAAACTATAGACGAAACAAGACTTAAATGAGATTGACAAAATTTGTATAAAAGGTTAATGAAGATTTGTTAGAGTATTTATATACTATTATATATATATATATATATATATATATATATATATATATATATATATATATATATATATATATATATATATATATATATATATATATATATATATATATATATATATATATATATATATATATATATATATATATATATATATATATATATATATATATATATATATATATATATATATATATATATATATATATATATA
>SEYY01018444.1:120000-127500 GCA_009176605.1 Armadillidium nasatum | reverse complement strand
TCTCTTGTTTACGATAGGCTTCTCCGATATTTTCGATTTTCGATATTTTTTAACAATCGAAACTCAGAAACATTCTCCACCTTTACCATATATATATATATATATATATATATATATATATATATATATATATATATATATATATATATATATATATATATATATATATATATATATATATATATATATATATATATATACTGTATATTTAAGGGGCGAGCGGTACATAAAACGAAGCAACTAATTATACAACAATAAATAAAGGGAAAAATAATTGCCTTTTACAAACATGAATAAATATTTTCCCCAATCATGCTCGTAACACGACCAAACTGAGCTTTCTTTCCATATCAAATAAAACGCATATCAATATATTATAGCCAGCATCCTAATTCGAACTTACTCGCCGCATAACTCTGCCGCATTGCCTGTTTTATCTAAGTTTTTTTTTCCTTATCAAACATTTTACTCTAATCCAATTCTTTCCGATTCGCATAAAAATAACTTAAATACCGTCTCTTTTTATTTTTGTTTTTGCTTACTTATTACAGCCTTTTGGAGAGTGTTTTTATTTTATTTTTATTCGCGTATTTTTTTTTTTATGTTTGTTGAAGGATTAGTAGTTAAATTTGACAACTTAATGAACCAAATTGCTATAATTGAGCAAATTATATATGAGTGATTATACCATGATTATATTAAGCCGTTTTATATTTATGCTTGCCTAAGACGAAGCCACGAAAACGAACAGTTTTTGAACAACGACTCTCTCCGAATGTGTACATTTTAGACTATTTAAGAGAGAACCTTGTTGGGAACGTTGTAAATAAACTTCATAATGAATTAGCGTAGACACGCTAGGAAGATTATTTATTCTTTAGTTAATGCATGCAATGGTCTTTATACATACGGACGGACCAACGAACATACATGATTACTACGTATAAAAAAAAAAGAAAAGAAAAAAGAAATCACATTATATTATATATATATATATATATATATATATATATATATATATATATATATATATATATATATATATATATATATATATATATATATATATATATATATATATATATATATATATATATATATATATATATATATATAATATATAAAAATTGTCCTAACGAATCGTTGGGACAAGAGGCAAAAATGTCGCAACAAATTTTTTCAGTTATTTTTTTATTAGAAAATAAATCGGTGAAGTGATTTTCTTAAGTAAGTTAACATGTCTTTTCTATATTGAAAATTTTACTGTAACGTTTTTGCCATTTGTCCCAACTATTCCTTAAGGCAATTTTTGCAGTAATATATATATATATATATATATATATATATATATATATATATATATATATATATATATATATATATATATATATATATATATATATATATATATATATATATATATATATATATATATATATATATATATATATATATATATCCAAGGACACATGATATATACAATATACATTAGCACTACGTATACTACAAATGTAAAATATTTCACAATTACGTAAATTTATAGATAAAAGATAGAAATACGTATTTGGATACATATACGCACATGCATGATTTACATACATACACACAAGAAACATGCATTTACATACATACATGAAACATACATACATACATACATACATACATACAAAAATGCATAACACAAATATACATACATACATTACATACATAAATACATAACACATTACATACATACATACATACATACATACATACATACATACATACATACATACATACATACATACATACATACATACATACATACATATATTTGATGGTGGTTATTATATATTTTTTTTATTTGTTGTACGTCTACGTTGTTGTTTTCCAACCCTTCCTCTTCCATTAAATTTAAGAAATAAATAATAGGAGAAAGGCGTCCAAACAGACTTGTCTATAAAGCAATTTTTTTAAAATTATTAATGGGATATAGCGTAATATTTATTAATATTTAATTAAAATGTTTGAATTTATACATATTAAATTAATTAACACTGAAAATGATAGTATATATATTATATATATATATATATATATATATATATATATATATATATATATATATATATATATATATATATATATATATATATATATATATATATATATATATATATATATATATATATATATATATATATATATATATATATATATATATATATATATATATATATATATATATATATATATATGACAGCGGGAAATATTTTCGTAAATATTTGAAAATTACTTATACATTGGAGAGCGCCTCCAGCTCTCGGAGCAAGTTGCTTGCTTGCTCTGAACTGGTGGTGGCCTGAAGGGCAGTTTTCTGTCTGCCTGGAGGGACGGCATATGCCATAGTTGGTGAGGTCCGCTCTCAGAAACAAAACAAAAACAAAAAAAAAAACCTTTAACATTCAGAACCATTCGAAGGATTGTCTCGCTAATTATTATTGAATTCTTGAGACTTTTTCCAGATGCAAAATTTCTTTTTAAATTTGACCTGTGAATAAAGTAAATTTTATATTGAAGCAGTTATGTGCTTAGACTCTTCTAAGAGATCTCAGGCCTCGTATCTCCTGTGAGCAGAGTAAATTTTATATGAAAAGCAGTTAAGTGCTTAATCTTTATAAGGGAACTCCGTTCCCCGTGCCCTCCGACCCATGAGTGATGTAAAAATAATGAAATATTGCTAGAAAAGAAGCATCTGGCAATATGATATTGGTATATGGGGCTTAGATCTCATTTAAGAGTTGAAAGTTAACTGACAAGATATAGAAACAGCAATTAAAATAGCATTGGTATTGATAAACTTATTGCAAATGTTAATGTATAGGAAAGGTTATTTGTATTAATCAAGCTACTTACCAATTATGTAGTTGTCTATATTATATCGATGAAATGTTAAAATAACTAAAAGGGGGTCAAGGTAATTCAGCATAGTCAAATATTATTAGTTTTATTCCTGGTGCTAGAGAGTAATTCTACTTTTCAAAGATTTTCTTTCAGCTTCTCTTGAACTGACGTTGAATCTTGACTAACCGATTCTCGATCTTCAGACGATATACCTTCAGTTTTTGCTCACTCTTTGGTAAATTATAAAGAGATAACATCTTCCTCAGGCAACCCAATGGTAATCTGACACCTCATAATCATAGTCTTCAGAAAAGCGAAAAATGTAATGCTGAGAAGTCACTTTAGAAATCTGTTTACCATTTAAAGCTAAAGACAAATTATTTTTCACACACACTCACACCCACACCCACACACGCACACGCACACGCACACGCACACGCACACGCACACGCACACGCACACGCACACGCACATGCACAGAGAGTATCTATCCTTTAGTTTTGTTATCAACTCGAGAGGGTTGAGTTCAACTGATCACTGAAAAACTGAAATCACTGATTTTTTTTTTTTCTTTCCTTCTTTAAATTTTTTTTTATTCATCTCAAAATGATATTTTCCTTGAGATTAATTTGTTATCTTAGATAAGAAAAAGAGGATAAGGGTTTTTCAATACTATATATATACATATATATATATATATATATATATATATATATATATATATATATATATATATATATATATATATATATATATATATATATTATATATATATATATATATATATATATATATATATATATATATATATATATATATATATATATATATATATATATATATATATATATATATAGAGAGAGAGAGAGAGAGAGAGAGAGAGAGAGAGAGAGAGAGAGAAAATAATATTTTAGATTTTGCAATTATTTTTTTTATCTAAAATGTTCGTTTATTTCCTAATCCACAAAATAAAAAATAAAAATTTTTTTTTAATTCAAAATTTCAAAATTTCAAATTTTATTAATTTACTTCTCAAGAAATTTCAAAATTACTTTATCATTATTTCCTGAAATTATTTTTCGATAAATTTAAATTTATTGCCCTGTCTCTTTTCATTATTAGTCAAGTTAATTACATTTAAAATTTATAATTTATTTATAATTCATAAAAATTAATCGCAATTATATAATATTTGTTTAATTTTTTTTCTCGCTAAAATCAATTTATTAAAAAATGATGATTGGGATTAAAAAAAAAAAGATAAAAAAAAAACTTTAAAAATTTATTATTCTTTATTAAATATTTTATTTAATTTTTAATTTTAATATTTATATAAGTAATTTTTGTCTATTTATTTGTCTATATTAACTGAAAATATAGGAGTGGTTATAAATATAATATATAAATATCATATATATATATATATATATATATATATATATATATATATATATATATATATATATATATATATATATATATATATATATATATATATATATATATATATATATATATATATATATATAATATATATATATATATATATATATATATATATATATATATATATATATATATATATTATATATATATAATATATATATAATTATATAATATATATATATATATATATATATATATATATATATATTATATATATATATATATATACAAGAGAGAGAGAGAGAGAGAGAGAGAGAGAGAGAGAGAGAGAGAGAGAGAGAGAGAACATTTATATAAAACAATTATTATTTGCAAAATTATTGACCTTAAATTAATTATTATTTATTAACTTTATATTAACTATTATTCATTAACCTTTTATTAATTAAAATTGTTAACCAGTATATAGGATAGCCAGTTTCCCTGTCCTTACTCGAAATGGTCAAAGGGAAGCATCTCTTCAGAGATGTCTGCGGAATTCTGCCTTGAATTTGAGTGAAGTAATTCAATGGCATCACCAAATGTGTCCCAAAGTTTAGGTTTTAAATTTATTAGCAAAAATCCTACTTAAAAATAAATGACAATATATACATATATACATACATATACATACATGCATACATATACATGCATATTAATTTTGGGATTAAAAAAATAAATTTGTATACTATAATCTATGTTAAATTATATTCATGTTAAAAATAGTGTTTTTGTTGTTCATATACAAAACAAATTTTATTTACTTGTTTTGTGAAATAAAAACTTTATTTTATAAGTACACAATCGTTGGTTTCATTTGTCCTGAATCATATATATATATATATATATATATATATATATATATATATATATATATATATATATATATATATATATATATATATATATATATATATATATATATATATATATATATATATATATTGATTCCATTGATGGTTGGCCTGTGATTCTTTATTAAGACGCGTGATAGGCAGATTTGTTCCGGTCTCCTCCACCATTTCGCAACGATCATTAAAAGGGCCGAAACGTTGAATCTCATCATTATAAATCATGTTTAATTTTTAATATTTCACTTTGCCATCTCCTTTTAGCATTCATCTGCGTGGTTAATAAAGAGATCGATCACTGGATTAGAGACACTATCGATGCAATTAATCTTTCGGCTTATCTTTTAAAGCAATTGTCAAAATAGATCAGTTACGTTCAAATTGTTTCGTAATTTGACTTTGCAAGGTGTATGATGGTATTATAAAAGAGATTTTTTTTTCCTTCAGTCGCAATATTACGACTTTTTTATGTATAAATAAAAAAAGAAATTTAGATTTTTAATCTTGGTTTTAAATGTATGAAAAAATACTTTTTACCGACTTAATTTCAATATATATATATATATATATATATATATATATATATATATATATATATATATATATATATATATATATATATATATATATATATATATATATATATATATATATATATATATATATATATATATAGGGTCAGGGGTGCGAGGCATCTTAATCAAGCGACTATATTTAAGCAGAAATAAATGTATTTGAATAAATATTTGTTCAATTAGTCTTAAACAATGAATTTTAATAAGTTATTCTATGAAACCACCTTCGGCTTTGATGACTGCATGCTTCAATGCAGGACCGAAACCACTGACATGCTGACACTATATGGTCCTTATTCATTTCAGACATCACCTAAACAATGGCAGCCTTTAGTGAAGCTATGGTATTATGAGGGTTTCGATCATCCTCCCTTTCCACAGCGCTCCACACATAGTAACCAGTAGGATTCAAATCTGTCAAGTTTGGAAACCAAATATTAGGAGTTACATGATCGTAAAAATTGTCTGACAACCATTCTTAAGTTAGAGTGGTTTGTGGGAAGGTGCTAAGTCTTTCTAAAACAAGTGTGGACTTGCATTGCGTACTTCATCTATCCTGGGCTTGATAACAATTTCCAGCTCCTCGATGTATCCAATAGCTTCAATTCTACGATTCTGTGGTACGACATGACCATCGCTACTCACCACTCCTAAAATCATTATAGTTGCTGGAAATTTGGTGTTCATCACTCTGGTTACTTCAAAAAGATCTGCACATAACCATCTATCATTTCGTTTGTTAGGCTTTTAATCCTGGTCAAAGATTTTTTCATCAGAGAGAAACCAAAGTATGCCTCGTTCGTGAGAGTTTTAACTTTGGAAGCAACAGTTTTGAACTATTATACGGTTTTCATGTGTCTTCACAGACACGAATTGGCCTTTCCTATATTTACATAGGACTAGCATAGAATTTCATGATGTCACAGTTCTGATAGTAATTCTGACAGTCATAGTTCTTTGGCAATGGACCTCGATGATCTTCCTGGGTTTTCGTCGATAATATTTTGAACTTACCGTATAAATTTCTGTGTCCTTATAGTATCTGAGCCTTGTGAATGTTTTTTTTTTCTTATTGATACAGGAGAAACATCACCATCGAATGCCTCCAACTACAAGTGATATTGCAGAATTTAGAAACTTGCTAATTTCTAAATTACTGTATGTACTTGCATGTATAGCAACTATGACTGCATGTTTTTTAATTTTTTGTTATCATATTATTTTAAAAGGGTTATCTGTTTAAAAAAAATAATATCTTAATTAATTTGAAGGTATAATACACTGAAAACGAAATGTTGGTGTTCACTCGATGCTCTACCACTGAGCCATCCACGATCCCAAAAAAGATCGTTTCAAGAACAGTTTCAAGCATACGAGCTCCCGTCAAGGATCAGGTTTTCACCCTATTGTTCCCTCTATCGTTCCTTTTTATGATATTATTTAATTACAATGCTATAAACGCATCAGTAAACATGTATAAAGTGAAAATAGAAACTTTTTATGGGAATCCTTCTCTGGGGTCGAACCACCGCCTGTTGCGACTGAGAACGACAAAGACTCGATGCTCTACCACTGAGCTATCCACGATCCCAAAAAAGATCGTTTCAAGAACAGTTTCAAGCATACGAGCTCCCGTCAAGGATCAGGTTTTCACCCTATTGTTCCCTCTATCGTTCCTTTTTATGATATTATTTAATTACAATGCTATAAACGCATCAGTAAATATGTATAAAGTGAAAATAGAAACTTTTATGGGAATCCTTCTC
>SEYY01018444.1:80000-82500 GCA_009176605.1 Armadillidium nasatum | reverse complement strand
TATATATATATATATATATATAATATATATATATATATATATATATATATATATATATATATTATATATATATATATATATATATATATATATATATATATATATATATATATATATATATATATATATATATATATATATATATATATATATATATATATATATATATACATATATATATATATATATATATATATATATATATATATATATATATATATATATATATATATATATATATATATATTATATATATATATATCTTATCATCTTATTTAGATCAAATATTCTCCATACCCTCTTTATAGTGTGCCCATATATATATATATATATATATATATATATATATATATATATATATATATATATATATATATATATATATATATATATTATATATATATATATATATATGATGGCTTTCCACCTTCAGGCATGTTAAATAACATAATTTTGAAAATATTTTCGAATTAAATTATATGCTTTTAAAGACATTGAAGGAATGATAATTATACACGCAATTTTTTGCAACCGAAATTGTCTTCTAAGAATGCATGCACGCACACACACACACACACACACACACACACACACACAACACACACAAGCACGAGCGCACACAGGAATACGAACAAATTTTATATTAACTCCGATTTTAACATAACAAGGAATCGGTGTAATTCAGATTACCTTGTTCTTTATAATGATAGCCAAGTATTTACAATAAGGCTCAATTAACGTTATATCCTTTAGAGCGAGAGCAATTTACTTCGAATATAGACCTCATAACGAAGTCATCAATGTCTGTTCGAGGTAGAATACGTCAACAGGGGTACTTCATTAAGACTTCATTACGCTGTTTCCAATAACGCCGATCCGGTTTAAAAGACATATCCCCAAGGCCATTATTGAAATATCGTCCCAAAATTTTAACCCTTATCGTATTGTATCAAAAGGTCTATAAGTATTGAATATAAATACTTATTGAATACGTCTTTAAGGAACTCTTGTTCCACGCGATAAAGGAAGATGTTGGACAATAGGAGGTAATCTACTTTTCACACTGTTAGACACTTTCGTCCACGTCTTTGTTGGTACTTGATTGATGCTGATACGTTGAGGCTGAAAGGGTAGCATAGAGTTTAATAACTTGACTCCTATCAGATCTATTCAAGAGGGAAATTAAAAGCAAAATGATGAAAGAAAGACCGTAAAGTGATTCTGTCTTACAATACATCGATACCTTAAAAATCTTGTCATGTTGCTATGGGTTTATAAAAAATAATAAAATGGCAACAGTGTATAGGTAATAAAGTTGTAGGAAATCTTCATTATAGATTTTCTCGAGAATTAGATTATGTTACTTTATTTTTTTTTTAATGCAACCTACACACACACACACACACACACACACACACACACACACACACACACATATATATATATATATATATATATATATATATATATTATATATATATATATATATATAATATATATATATATATATATATATATATATATATATATATATATAGGGATGCTGTCTTCAGGAATTACTCTCGTTTTCAAACTACAGAAACTCAAGCAATCTTATATTTCTTCCTGGAACTGTGTAAAATCTATTCTCAGTAAAACCAAAAAACTCATTCTTCAGTTGTAAATGCAATAATATTTCTGTTTCTTCTTTCTAATCTTTTTTCTTTTAACACCTACCAAAAAAAAAAAAAAATGTCAACTCTTTTCCTCTTTCCCTCCTCTAGTAACCTCTGACTGCACAACTGCCGTTTTACCGTCTTCTAAAGCTGAACTCTTCGCTCATACTTTTGCCTCTAATTAACCCTTATACAATTCCAGAGCTATTTCTACTCCTTCAACACCCTCCAACTCGTTTAGGTCGAAAATTAAAATTTCTTTTAAAGACGTTATTTCTGCTCTCTTTGAACTTAGCCCAGGTGATAGAGAGCTTCTTTTATTCTTAAAACTCAATTCTTCTAATCTTATATCTGACAGCCAGAATAACTATCGCAAAAAGAGCTCTACTGCTGATTTTCTTTCCCAAATCTCTGACTCTAGGTCCTCCGCTCTTCAGTGAATGTTTTGTTGCTGTGCTGGACATATCGAAACCTTACGATAGAGTTTGCCAGAAAGATATGATTTCAAATATTCTATTCTCTATGGTCTTATCTCTGATTTCCTTTCCAGTCTTTCTATAACAGATGCTTTAGACGGCTACCACTCATCCTTTGAATCTTTTAATAGTGGTGTTCCTGAAGGATCTGACCTATTCCAACACTTTTCCTACTTTTCATTAATGACCTTTCCATATTACTTCTTCACCTATGCTCTCCTATGCCGATGACTCCACCCTTCATTACACTTTTCAATTTAAAAGACGCCTCCCCCCCAAAAGCAGTTAATTAATTAATTGACGCAAGTAGAGTAGTTTTGGAGCAACTAACCTCTGATCTTTCTCGTTCTTCAAATTGGGACAGAGAAA
>SEYY01018444.1:70000-72500 GCA_009176605.1 Armadillidium nasatum | reverse complement strand
TATTTCAATCACATTATTTTCAAATATTTAACTCTACCTTGAAAAACAGGAAATACAGTTATATATAATATATATATATATATATATATATATATATATATATATATATATATATATATATATATATATATATATATATATATATATTATATATATATATATATATATATATATATATATATATATATATATATATATATATATATATATATATATATATATATATATATATATATATATATATATATATATATATATATATATATATATATATATATATATATATATATATATATATATATATATATATATATATATATATTATATATATATATATATATACAATATATATATATATTATATATATATATATATATATATATATATATATATATATATATATATATATATATATATATATATATATATATATATATATATATATATATATATATATATATATATATATATATATATATATATATATATATATATATATATATATATATATATATATATATATATATATATATATATATATATATATATATATATATATATATATATATATATATATATATATATATATATATATATATATATAAGATCTATTTTTTAATTTTTCTCATGTGTGACTTATCAAACTCACTTACATAGCACCTAATTCTGTTCTTATTTATTTTTCTTAAGAGTGTGAAAGACTGTGGAAAATGTTCCTAACTCTCACTATCAAATATTCTTCACGGTATTTAACATACTATGTTTGGAAAGAGGAAACATTAAAATACTTTGGAGAATTGAGTAAAAATAATAATAATAATAATGATAATTATAATAATAATGATAATAATAATAATAATAATAATAATAATAATAATAATAATAATAATAATAATAATAATAATATATAATAATAATAATAATAATAATAATAATAAATAATAATAATAATAATAATAATAATAATAATAATAATAATAATAATAATAATTATAATAATAATAATATATATATAATAATAATAATAATAATAATAATAATAATAATAATAATAATAATAATAATAATAATAATAATAAATGATAAAAATAGATAATAAATAATAATAATAATAATAATATAATAATAATAATAATAATAATAATAATATAAATAATATATATAAATAATAATAATATAATAATAATAATAATAATAATAATAATAATAATAAAAATAATAATAATAATAATAATTAGGCATCAAATATTCGTTTAGTATATACCAATTCGATTCAGTATTTATTATATTTGCTAGATGACTCGTTCTTTTGTGATTTAAATTAAATATTAGTTAATATATATATATATATATATATATATATATATATATATATATATATATATATATATATATATATATATATATATATATATATATATATATATATATTATATATATATATATATATATATATATATAATATATATATATATATATATATATATATATATATATTATATATATATATATATTATATATATATATATATATATATATATATATATATATATATATTACTAGTGATCTTCTTTCCTTTCTTCCTTTCAATTGGTCCTCCAACCTTCGCGAAATAGATATATTGAAAACCTTCGATAGAGTCTGGCATAAAGATTTTATTTCCAAACTTCCCTCTTTCGGAATATACCCTTCTCTCCGTGATATTCTCTCTGATTTTCTTTCTTGTCGTTCTATAGCAAGTGGAGTAGCAGGCCACCGTTCATTTTTTAAATATATTAATAATGGTGTTCCTCAAGGATCTGTTCTATCCCCAAAACTTTTTCTAGTTTTCATTAATGCTTTCCTCTCTATTACTTCTTCACCTATCCATTCCTATGAAAATGACACCACCCTTCTGTATTCCTTTCAATTTGAAAGCTGCCCTTCCCAACAGCAGTTATCTGAAGAAAGGAGGGTAGCCATGGAGGAACCAACCTCTGGTCTTTCTCGTATTTCAAATTGGGGCAGAGGAAAAACATGGTCGTTATTAATGTCTTAAAAACTCAGTTCCTATTTCACTCTTTTCGACACAACCTTCCATACAACAATGACATCTTCTTCGAAAACACTCAACTCAAACCTTCATTTGTACTTAAGATTTTCTGCGTATTCTTTTCTCGTGATCTTTCATGGTAAAACTTTTTTTTTCTCTTTTTAAACAGGCTTCTAAAGGATTGGCTGTTCTGAGGTGTCTCTTTACTAATTTCATTCCAATATAGTTGCTTTTTAGGTGTGTTGCTCTCCCTTGTATGGAGTACGCTTGAGTGGTTTCACTCGTACAGCTCTTCTTGAAAAGATAGAGCCTAAATATTCTCGTCCTATCAATTTTTCCGCTCTAACAAATTATCTTCAATCTCTTTCTGTCCGTCAAATTGTTGCTTCACTCTCTCCCTCTATACTTCCACTATTACATTGTAAACTGCTCTTCTCGGCTCTCCCGTCACATACTTCTTCCATTGAA
>SEYY01018444.1:52500-60000 GCA_009176605.1 Armadillidium nasatum | reverse complement strand
CCTAATTTCCTAAATAAACTTTTTGAGTTTATGATATGCTTTCCTAAATAAAGATTAGTCTTAACTTTTACCTGCTAATCAAATTATCTCTTAAACATTAAATAAGAAAGAAAAAACATCTGAGTGCATTGGTAATTAGGAATCCTAATTATATGACTGCCAAATTAGCAACATCACATAATAGGCTAATGAGCCAGAAATAATGCTCTCTCTCTCCCTCTCTTGCTCTATCTGTCTATATATCTATCTATCTATCTTTCTATTTATCTATCTATCTATTTATCTACCTATTTATTTATCTATTTATCTATCTATTTAACTATTTATCTGATTATCTATTTATTCGTCCATCTAGTTATCTATCTATCTATATCTATCTATCTATCTATCTATCTATCTATCTATCTATCTATCTATCTATCTATCTATCTATCTATCTATCTATCTATCTATTTATCTATCTATCTATCTATCATATCTATATATATATATATATAATATATATATATATATATATATATATATATATATATATATATATATATATATATATATATATATATATATATATATATATATATATATATATATATATATATATATATATATATATATATATATATATATATATATATATATATATATATTATAATTTAAATAATCGTATATTTTTTAAATAGTTTGATCAATTATATAAATTACTTTAAAAAAGAGCAAATTTAAATAAATAGATAATTGAAGTAGAAAAAAAATTGATCTTTTTAAGCTGACTTTGATAATTATCTAAAAAGCAAATTGAAAACAAAAGCATAAAATAATAAAAATAATTATTTAATAATTTGAATCGCACTACTACTGTTGATACTACTACTAATACTAATAAGAGTATTAATATTAATAATAATAACAAAACTAATTACTGAATTTATTATTACTATTATTATTATTATTATTATTATTATTATTATTATTATTATTATTATTATTATTATTATTATTATTAATTATTATTATTATTATTATATTCTTATTATTATTATCATTATTATTATTATTATTTTTATTAATATTATTATTACTTTTATTACTTCTATTATTAATATTATTATTGATATCAATATCATTTCTCTTTTAATTGCTATTATTAGTATTATCATTATTATTATTATTATTTTTGCTATTATTGTTACAGTTTTAGTATTATCATTATCATTATTATAATTATAATTACTAATTTCATAGTAATAGCTTAAATATTTATTTCAAGACAGGCATGTTTTTATTATGCAAAAAACTTTTATAATTTTTATTATTTTACTGTTTTTTAATTGCAAGTTTTAACTTATTTTAAAGAAGTAAAAAAAATAACATGTGTTATGATGATTTAATGAAACTAGATTATTTTTGGCATTCTGATATATCGATATATCGATAAACGGTAAATTTCTGCATCGACCTTACCTGTCTTCGCAATTATCAATTTTCTTTTGATTAAAAATTCTTTTAAAAATTTTGAAAAATAAAAAATTTTTATAAAATTATATATATATATATAATATATAATTATATATATATATATATATATTATATATAATATATATATATATATATATATATATATATATATATATATAATATATATATATATATATATATATATATATATATATATATATATATATATATATATATATATATATAATATATATATATATATATATATATATATATATATATATATATTATTATATTATATATATATATATATATATATATATATATATATATATATATATATATATATATAATATATATATATATATATATATATATATATATATATATATAGATGAGAATACTTATAACCATAATAGAAGACGAGCACCAGGTAAAGGGGTTGCCAATTAACAAAATGGAGCTAAATAAGATGCTTTTAGAACCTTCTTTAAAAGTTGTCATTCTACATCTGACGAACCAATTTTAACCTTTTTGTTTGCACCGTTAATTGTCAAACTTGAAGGAATTTGTTTTATATAATTATAAATGCTATATACGAGTATATATATATATATATATATATATATATATATATATATAATATATATATTATATATATATATATATATATATATATATATATATATATACAATATATATATATATATATATATATATATATATATATATATATATATATATATATATATATATATATATATATATATATATATATATATATATATATATATATATATATATATATATATATATATATATATATAATATAGTAAAAAGAGTAAAGAAAGAATAGAGATAGAGAGAGAGAGAAAGAGAGAAGAGAGAAAGAGAGAGAGAGAGAGAGAGAGAGAAGAGAGAGAGAGAGAGAGAGAGAGGAGAGAGAGAGAGAGAGAGAGAGAGAAGAGAGAGAGAGATGATTTCTGTTTGATTTTTTCTCGAAATTGTAATCTTAGTTTATAAAACAATTCCAGAGACTATTTTTCTATAACAAATGATTCCAGAAGACCTTAGCACAAATTTTTATGTAATTTTCAAAGAAAATACATAAAATTTTCGACATTCTGAAACTTATTAAATGTAGTCGTTTTAAATTAGTAAGATTACTAATTTTTTTTTTTTTTTTTTTTTTTTTTTTTCAATTTATTTATTTATTTTTTTTTGAAAAAAGTATATTTAATTAAAAGATTTTTACCTATGAATGAAGGAAAAAGATGACTTTCTACATTCCCATAAGAGTGAGCTATAAAATATAATTTCAAATTTTAAAGTTGAAAAGTGCTTCTGCCAAAAAAATTTAACTTCTAGAATAAATCGTAGAGTTATGTCAAAATAAATTTTTCTTATTAAAAACACTAAAAAAGAACATTGGGTTATATGGTGTTCTTTCATTTAGGTGTTACTCGCATAAAATACTCATAAAATACTCGCATGCAAATACTCACACACACTTATGTATAATAATGATAATAATAATAATAATAATAATAATAATAATAATAATAATAATAATAATAATAATAATAATAATAATAATAATAATAATAATAATAATAATGGTAAGAAAAAATATTATTATTTTTATTAATAATAATAATAATAATAGTATATTATTAATAATAATAATAATAATAATAATAATAATAATAATAATAATAATAATAATAATAATATTTCCCTACTTTATTGCTATTGTTATTGTAATAATAAATGTAATACGGCATTAAAATTTCCGCATTAATAATATTTTTGTATCCGACTTGCAAAATATCTTAACAAATAGGTATAATAATAAAACTAAAAATAGTGGAAAAAAAATAATACTAATATTTATAATAACCTAAAACACGGGTAATAAGAACAGAATTTCCTGAAGCCTTTAATTTTAATATTACACCAATTTTTATCATTTTTGTGTCTTTTTAACGTTAGACCGATGACAAATGTCGAAATGTATAAAAGGAAGAACATGTAATTTGGTGAAAGGCAAATTGTTGACGGTTCTTGTAAATTTTCAGTAACTTTGACGCTTATCCGTGTAATCTATTTCACGTCAAGTGAGAACCAATTTACTTTTTAGCCAGTTATCATAAATGTAGTTTTATTACGTGTATGTGTCGTTATTAGTTGTAGTTTAGGTGCCTGTGGAACAAATGTGAATATATATATTTTCCTTTGCTTCGTTTTTCGTTCTACAGGAAGGAAATAATATTTTTATTTGACTGGGGGATTTCTTTACTATTTTTTTCCTTCCCTTTTTAAGTGGGATAGGTTCCATCTGCTTTGTTTAGTTGAAGCCACCAAGACTGCGCTGAGCTGAAAAATTTTTGTGTAAACTCTAACTCCCGTTTCGTCCTACTCTGACTCCAGCCACGGTCTCAACATTTTTTATCAAACAACATTTAACTACGATAAGAAATGGATTTCAAATCTTCATTAACTTTGCGAGCTTGAGAGATTTATGTCCTTGCCTTCTAATAACAATAAGAGTGATTTAAGTTTTCTTTTTTCTTTTCTTATCAAGTAACATTTAACAGGATTCTTATAAACATATTTAGTTTATATAACTTAAAAATGATATTTATTTACATTTTAATTAAAAGATTATTCAAGTAAGGATTACTATAATTCATAAATTTGAATATACTATTGTAGTGTTAAATGTAACTTACTCAATACTTACACTCCCTCTCTCTCTCTCTCTCTCTTCTCTCTCTCTCTCTCTCTCTCTTCTCTCTCTCTCTCTCTCTCTATCTCTCTCTCTCTATCTCTCTATCTATATACTATTCTCTAATCATCAGTGTTAAATATCTTATCAAACTTACAGTTTATATAATCCGCTACTATCTATTACTATCTATATCTCCTCTTACTATCTCATAAATCTATACTCAATTAATAATATATACATCTACTCTCTATCTCTACTCATCTATCTATCACGATATATCATATATATATATAGTATATATATATATTATATATTATATATATATATATATATAATATATATATATATATATATATATTATTATTATAATAATAAAAAAAAAAAAAAAAAAAAAAAAAAAAAAAAAAAAAAAAAAAAAAAAAAAAAAAAAAAAAAAAAATATTAATATATTTAAATAATGCATTTCTAATTAATGCGAATATTATTATTAATTAATCTGAAATTATATTATTTTATTTAAAAATTATTATTGTGTATTATTTTATTTCGGGAAATTTCGCATTCTAAGATGAAAAATGTCGTTACACCTTGTTATGAGCTTCGACAAAATGTAACGACATTTTTCATCTTAGAATGCGAAATTTCCCGAGCGAAAATTGACCTTTATGTTGTAAGGTCATAGGATACAATTTTCAATGTATTCATCAATAGAGACATTAAAAATTTAATGATATATATATATATATATATATATATATATATATATATATATATATATATATATATATATATATATATATATATATATATATATTATATACTATATATATATATATATAATATAATATATATATATATATATATATATATATATATATATATATATATATATATATATATATATATATATATATATATATATATATATTATTATTTTAGAGAGAGAGAGAGAGAGAGAGAGAGAGAGAGAGAGAGAGAGAGAGAGAGAGAGAAAGAGAGAGAGAGCAGAATAGAGAGAGACAGAAAGGGATTCAGGAAGATTGAGGAAGACATACAAACAAACATTCAGATAGACAGACGAAGACTGAGAGATGATGTGAATGAAAATACAAAAACATAAATTAGAAGGAAAATACACAAAATTTGATATTTAATTACATACTTAAGCTCATTTATAAAACGTACATACATACATACATACATACATACATACATAATGAGGAAAAACAATGTGTGGATAATTTTTAGTTCTTTTAATACTTCATTATTTTCTTGAAAATAAATTTCTTGTCATTAAAATTTCATTAAAAAATTTTACATTTTCTTAAAAAAAAAAAAAAAAAAAAAAAAAAAAAAAACTCGTACCATACAGGTTTTACCATGTTCTATAAAAAAGGAAATCACTCGAAACTAGGGATCGATTTCAGAACCTTCACTTAGCAAGACTATCTCTCTCATATTTTAATGTTTTACACCTTGTTTAAGATATCCCCCGTCGGTTGTTCATCAGACAATCATCGTTGAATATATATATATATATATATATATATATATATATATATATATATATATATATATATATATATATATATATATATATATATATATATATATATATATATATATATATATATATATATATATATATAGGGGAGTTTGAAAACAGACAAAGTGATCAGATTATAAATAAAATGTTTTATCTAACAGTATAAAACCAATATATAAGTTTACAAAAAAAAAATGCTAATACATTCTTCATTATTATTATTAATATTATTATTAATATTATTATTATCGTTTTATTTTTATTATTATTAGTATAGTAACAATTATAAACAAGTATTATTATTATTATTATTATTATTATTATTATTATTATTATTATTATTATTATTATTATTTCGCAATGCTGAAGAAGTAAGCAAAGGAAGCACCATTTATTATTCATTTTATGATTAATTTCCATTAATGACTTTTTTCCTTTAAACCGGCCCGTAAGTGCAAATGTTTGCACACACACAAAAACACACTTAGACACACATGCTTACATTCACACACTTACACACACATGCGTACATACACACAAACTCACACACACACACACTTTAGCATATTACACAGACAGAAAGAACAGACTTATATATATATATATATATATATATATATATATATATATATATATATATATATATATATATATATATATATATATATATTATATATATATATATATATATATATATATATATATATATATATATATATATATATATATATATATATATATATATATATATATATATATATATATATATATATATATATATATATATATATATATATATATATATATATATATATATATATATATATATATATATATATATATATATATATATATATATATATATATATATATATTTTATTATTTTTTTTTTTTTTTTATTTTTATTTTTATTTATTTTTTATTAATTATTATTATTATTATTATTATTATTATTATTATTATTATTATTATTATTATTATTATTATTATTATTATTATTATTATTATTATTATTATTATTATTAAAGGTCAGTTGAATGAAAAGAAGTCAAAATTTTTTAACCTTAAATTTTGAGATGACCTAATGAAAGACATTTCAGTTAGATTCGTTCCTTTAATGAATAACTGAAAGTTTTATTCAAGAAGGAATTTACTGCTCTGTACTAGCAGTACAGGAATCGATTTGCTTCGTGAGAGTCCGGGTTTCTATCCCTCTTTGGAGTTCTAGGAATCAACCTCCTAAAAAGTTCCCTTCCTGGAACAATACCAAAAAAAAAAGTTTGCTGTAAAATAATTCATCTTTAAGAAATGGGAACTAAAATAATGTTAAATTAATTTGTTAAAATAACTAATGTTAAATTAATTAAATTAATTAATTAAATTAGTTTTAATTAATGTGTTTAATTCGTTTGTCGATATTCTGGGGGTTCGAATCCCTGGGTGAAGCCCTCTAGTAAAGTTCACATTCTCGGATTAATGTCAAGTCCCATGATAATAATAATAATAATAATGATAATAATACTAATAAAATTATAGTAATAATAATAATGGTTAAAATAATAATAATAATGAGAAAATTAAGATAGTAATATTACTACTACTAATAATGATAGTAATGATAATAATAATAGTAATAATAACAATAATAATAATGGTAAAATTACTACTAAAATAATATTAATTATGATAAAAATAATAGTAATGTTACTACATCTACTACTAACAATAATAATAAATATTATTATAATTATTATTATTATTTTTACAA